>JAHHFK020002863.1:0-65305 GCA_024533555.2 Aedes koreicus
GTCCTGCTGCAATTTTATACGGACCCGCACATCCACCATGAACCTGAAAGCTTAGATAATGTATCATAGCCACGAGAAATAAAATGATTTAAGATTATTTTAGAAAACTTGGAATATCCATGAATGATCTGAAATTGAAAAGCATATAAAGAATAATGAACCTAAAATTTCGATGTGCTGCTCTGCTAATAAATGTGATATAACCACAATAGAACCGACTCTTAGCTTCGGGTCATGATTCCTACTGAGCCCTTGCGTCACGTCAAGCCGACCAGTTCAGCGCAAGGGAGATATCTATAATGTTAAGATTTCTGCATACATAAATATCATAGAAGCACTTCACGTGTTAAGAATGGAAAGAATAATTATTTTAGTTGGTAGTGTATTTGGTTTGTTCGTAATCGCAATATTTGCAATTCAAAATGAAATTTTAAAATTTCACTCATTTATAATTCGGAATCGGAAATATGATTTTTCCAAGTGTGAACATAATTTTACGCAAATTTTTCTTTTCAAGTTCTGAAACAATGCTCTATGTTCGAGGATTAATTCAAGGGCCTTTGTATGTTTCGTAGTAGAACAGAATATTGATCCGTAATTCTAAAAGCGTTTTAAAAATAGACTTATTCCAACACGATTTTCAGATCATTTTACTTCTCAATATTTTGATCAGGAATGTTTGGTTGATAACGGTATCCATTAAAAAAAAAGTTATCTTCGCCTCATAGAGAGAGGCCTATGAAACAGTCTGGAATCTTTGAACAGCTAGTTTATTTCGAGAAAAATCAGTAAGATGTGCTGCATACACCCGATCATTTTTCTGGCTGTGGTGTTCATGTAGCAGAAACATGTTTTCGTCCGAAACCAGAATTTCACAACCACGGTACCACTTGAGCAGCTTCCGACATCTTTTGAGTCTTGCAATCTTCTGCTTTTCATTCAAGCCATGCACCCGTTGTGTTTTGTATGGGCTCAGTCCAAGGTCGCTTTTCAAAATACTCCTGAACGTTGACTGAGACATTCCAAGTTCTTTGGCCATCATTCGACCAGACTTACCAAGAATCCACCAAGATTCGCTCTCTCACTTGTTTGATGGTTTCCGGACACCTGACAGTGCGTTTCCGTTCAAGTCTGGAAGGTATTTTCGAAGAACCGATTGCTTTGTAGCGTTTGATGGAGCGAAAGATGACTCTTTCGATTATTTCGCGTGATTTCAATTTCTTTATAAAAGGTCTAAACATAACAAAGTCTAAAATGTTTCAAAAACTGATTTATTACGAGCTGATTTTAGCGTCGATGATTACCACGAGTGTCAAGCGAATGAAAATTCAGATCAAACTGGCAAAGCATGTTGACATTTGAATAAACTCTAAACGAAAAATGAGCAAACATGTCTGTGATTAACCTATTCAAAGTTATATATGTTAAAAAAAACACTGACAGGAATTACCACTCACCCTGTGTTCCGACCACCCTAGGGGGACAATTTCCAAAGCAGCACTTCTGGGGCAGCTTAAAGCTATACAAAATTTATTAATTTCAAAGGTTCTTTTTCAGTATTTTACATCTATAACTTACACTTAGCGTTTCCTCCTATTTCTTTTTTTTTTGTTTTTTTTTTGCGGGTTTTTTTGTGCGGGCGATAAATTGCTTCCAATGAGTGGTAACGGTTCGATCAATAAATTAATCAATATAAAAAGTCTACTTTCCTCATTTTTATCCACCGTTCAATCCGAAAGATCCCAAGCTGGATTTCCCCCCTTTTTTTTCGGCTTTTTATTATCGCGACAATTTATCATTTTTTATAAAATAATTTTTTTATTACACCTCTCTACATCCCCCCCCCCAACAAATCTAGCGCTATGATAGGGTATGTGTCCCTTGACTCAGCCTAATATGCAACGATCGATTACATTTTTTATCATAACTCATAAAGTATTTGAGCTGAAAGCGATATTTAACTCGTTATACACTTGCTTAGATAAGTTTAATAAGACGTTTAGTAGTATGTTTCACAAAAAGTTACACAACTCATTTTATAAGGTCAGAAACTTTCGAGTGATATGGATGTAATATCGGTCTATAAGCACCAAATTGGGTCTATTTGTGGATGCAACATCGTCCCATTCGATAGATTTATTATTAAATGCAGTATTTGTACGGTTTTTTTTGTCTGATTTTCTGATTAAAGGCTTTGTAAGCTGTAGTCGATCAACCCAACAAAAAATTTCACAAAAATACTAAAATAAAACTGCTTTGCAACATTTAAATGGTTTTCTCATATGATACCTCTGCCATTCGATAATGAAAACATTATAAATCACTCTACACAGATTTTGTTTGTTTTTTTTTGTGTTAAGATGAGCAAGTTGAAAAATGTACAATCGCAAACTAATATATATTCGTAATTTTTTTTATAAATAACAACATGTTTACTTAGTTATTAATACAACAGGCCATAATTAGGAACACAGAAATAAATATGTCCCTAACTTTGGGTCTACGGTTTTCTTGTTAGTTCGTTGCTGTTTTATCCATGTTAACAGTTAATTAATAACGCGTGATTATTATCTGTACATCTAGACAGCATTACTCGGTTAATCGGTTCAATTTAGTCAAATTTTGATCTTTAGAAGATCGTGGAGATAATCTTTTCAGCTTAACCAGAAAAATCACGATGTCTAAAAAGTTAAGGAAATCGAAAATTACGTGGAAGTGAACAACTTTAAATTGATAAATAATGTCTCAATTGCTTTGGAATCAATCGGTCATCCTAATAGCAACACAATTTTTTTGATTATCGCTGAATTAATGACATATTTGGTACATAGGCCGAATGAAGGAGCTAGGCTAACATTACATCCCGTTACCCTAGGATTGCATACACCCTGTATACAGAGCTAGTAATTCGATTAGCCGCACGTCTGTTTTTCATTGTGTTTTAAAAAAAAAAGTTATTTTATTTGTTACATTTGGTGATCTTGAGAGAAAATTCATTTGCATCTAATCCAGTGCTCAAGATATTAAAAACATCAAATTTAGTTAAAGTTACGGAATAATAACAAAAAAATATAGGCTGCACATTCTTTTATCCGCATCATTGAAATTATGTAATAAAATACTCTGGTGTGATAAATTTTGAAGTTTAACAATAGTTAGTATTTAGTATGGCCACCTCCATATCAGATAGCTGCAAAAATCCAATTTCGTATGAAATCGAACCGCTTCTGCAGTGTTGGCTCGTCAATTTTGGCCCAGCACTCTTTAACTGCGGCCTTCAGACTGAGAACACTGTCATATTGCCGTCCATTTGCGAATCCAGCAAAGGTTGCCTCAGAGGTTCTCAATGAGGTTGCAGTCAGGACTGCATGCTGCCGTTCAGGCAGTGAAATGTTTTATTCACCAAACCATGCCTTAGAAATATGAATCGACGAGTTGTCCTGTTGAAACATTACGTCTTCTGTTGCATCGTTCTCCATGTGTCTAACCAAAACATTCTTTAGTAAATCCAGATACATTCCAGGGTTCATTCTTGTTGATATGGAACAAATTGTAAGTTTGACGTGCTGTAGGCTTTCCGTACCATCAAACTTCCACACCCCCAAAATTTCTTGGATCTGACGACTTCTTTTTGGTTCAGATAATATCATTAATAACTAATCCGTACGAATCAAACTTTTCTTCATCTGAAAAAAAAAAGCTCATTTTGCCATTCTGCTTAACATTTCGTGTATTTCCTTGCAAATTCGATATGGTGATATGGGACTTTGTCAGTTTTTGTTTGGCCTATTTAATGTTTGGTGATTCAATCAAAATGCGTGAGAATCGGATCGATCGATTTTCTTGGCGATTTACCGATTTGAGAAGCCTCCTTCCTTGAATAGTGTTATGATTTGTCGTTCTTCCTTTAACAAACGTGGTCCTTTCGCCATGTCTGTAAAATTTTGACAAATGGTTTATTTTACCAACATTTAACAATGCACATCTCTAGCGAACCTTTCCAAATGAAAAGGACGAAAATATTTCAAATATTTCTCACAACAATAAAGAAACCGCATTTTTTTATACTAGGTTAGTCAAAAAGTTTTGAAAGTGACATCTATAGAGCTCTATAAAAACCAAAATATCTACGCCAATTTAATATTTCATCTTTCATGAGAACGTACTCAAACTTTCATGTCAATCTGTTAATTCATTAATTGTTTACAAGCCATTTGATGTTGACGTGTCAGTGTATTTTTTAACAATGGAAAAATCCAAATATTGTGCGGTGATTAAATTCTTTATTTTGGAAGGCTTATCAGCTACTGAGATCCATGCAAAGATGATGAAAGTATTAAAGGAGTCTTATTCTCCATTTTCAACCATTCACCGATGGGTTTTGGAGTTTAAGCGTGACCGTACAAGCGTTGAAGACGATCCATGCCTAGAACGTCCAAAAAGTGCATCAACACCAGAAATCATAGCGAAAATACAGGATATGGTTTTGGAAGATCATCGATCGACTGTGGATGTGATTGCTGACACCATAGGCATCTCACATGGAACAACATCGCATATTTTGGCTGAAGTTTTGGGTTTCAAAAAACTGTGTGCACAATGGGTGCCGCATTTGCTAACAATGCAACAAAAACAAGTCCGAATGTGACTTTCTGAGCAGAATGAAAGAGAAAAGGAAAGGGGGAAAAAAGAAAGAGGAACATTTGGAAGCAATTTCGAATGGATAAAAAGGATTTCCTGCGTCAATTCATCACTATGAATGAGATTTAGGTCTACCATCATGATTCTGAATCAAAACAAGAGGCTAAGGAGTGGTGTGAACCAGGCACTTCAGCTACGAAGTGAGATCGTGTCCAAAAATCGGCCAAGAAGGTGTTAGCGTCAGTTTTTTTTGGGATGCAAAAGAAATTTTATTGATAGATTATCTCCAAACTGATAAGACAATCAACTCTAATTATTATTGTGTCTTTTTGGACCAGTTAGATGACAAAAAAAATATGTGAAAAAAGGCCCGGTTTGCATTATTCATCAAACGAAATGGTTATAGCCGTCGTAGAGAAGTATTTTGCATGCCTACCAGAAAGTCACACAACAAAGTTGGAAGATCGTTGAACAAAGTTTATTGATCTTATAGGAGACTATACTGAGCAATAAAAGTGATTTCCAAAAAAAAAATTCATCAACATAGTGTTTTTTAAATGTTCCCTCAACTGCTTGTAGACTATACTGAGCAATAAAAGTGATTTCCAAAAAAAAATTCATCAACATAGTGCCTTTTAAATATTCCTTCAACTGCTCGTAGGAAACGATCGTTGAATTCTTCAGCATTTTTATTTTTTAATATTTTGCCGAAGCCGGCGAGCTCGTGGATCCGATGTTTGCTGCATCCATAATAAAGGTTTCTACAGGTTTCGATGAGTCACTCTGGAATAGAAAGCTCTGAGAATGACGGTCTGCTTCACTAATCAACAGTTGTTAAAACATTTCGTTAATGTCTGCCGAAACTTCGATTTTGTACAGTAGGAATCGTGACAGAACATCTGGAAGCGAATTTACCTTTAAATACCATGAAATTCAGAGATATTCCATCAACTTTCGCAGCAACGTCTCATACTAGTCGCGTTGTTCCAGGTTTTCGTGGATTATCGTTGTTCAAATTTGAATTATTCACTTTTAGTCAAAAAGTGCACTTCCCCAATTTTTTGAACAAACATCAGCATTGTGGATGGCAGATACCATACGCGCTTCGGGTCTGCATCTTTCGATCGATGTGCGTAGCCTTTCAGCTGGTATTCAACTATATGACTTTTGAAATTTGCCGCCAGCATGAGATTCTACGCTCTTAACATTCCAGTTGTTTCATCGCCATTATGTAGGTATCGAGAAATTTATTTATTTATTTATGTATTATTATTTCTCCATCTGACACTGTTGTCTTAAGGAAGATGGACAGGGAAAAGACAATTTGAAACGAAGGGGGCTCGAATTGGCATAAAAACCCTGTCTTTTTCTTAAATATATAGAACATAAAATACAAATCAAACATTGTCATAAATATAACAATGAAGAAAGAGCAAAATAACTCCACTATACATCGATTAATAGTTACAAAAACAGGTTAAGATGATAAGAAACAGTGAAAATCAATCATTTGTTCAATTGTCGTTTAACATACAGTGATCATCAAATCTTCTCGGTCCATAAGTCCATCGCATTTTAAGTCAGGTTCCTCAGATAACGTTGCAGAACGGCAGCAGGGACGTGAAAATCGAAATGATCTGAAACATCGTTGAAGCGAGACGCCATGAAGCGTATTGGGTCGTATTGGCCGTATCTCGTATTGCGGGTTGCCAAATGCAAAAAGTTACGCCGACAAAGGGAGCGTTCTGGTACGTAGGTATATATTAATATCCGCAAGAATAGCAGGTACATCGACATCTCCGGCTAGGACCTTGGCAACAAAAACCGCTTGCATGTCAGTCCTCCTTTTCTCCAGGGTTTTAATTTCCAAAAGCATACAACGATGTTCGTATGGCGGCAGGTTAAGACGATCGCGCCATGGTAGATGACGAAGAGTCAACCCACAATATGTTGAACGGACACCAAACTAATACAGCAGATTCAAGAGTCGAGCACACCAGAGCACAGTACAGTGATTTGAAACACAGAGAATCAGTGAAACCATCGGTAAGCTTCAATATGAAACCGAGCTGTCTGTTCGCTTTCGAAATCACGTCGTCAGTATGAATTCGGAAGTTAAGCTCGGAGTCCAAAATCACACCAAGGTCTCTAACCTTTTCCAGTCGCTCTAAAATCTGCCCATTAAGACGGCAGTGAAAAATGATCGGATGACGTTTTCTAGTAAACGAAATAGTGTTGCACTTCGTTACACACAGCTCCAGGAGGTTCCGTTTACTCCAATCCGCAAATAAATCCAACAGTTTCTGCAGGTAGGCACAGCTCTCGATACAAGTGATCACCTTGAAGATCTTCAAATCATCGGCGTAGAAAACACGAGTTCCAGATGGTGAAATGAACGCCGCATCATTAATCAACAGTGAAAACAGCAGGGGGGGCAGGTTACTCCCTTGTGGAACACCAGATGATGTAGTAAATACAGTTAAAGCGATGAGCCTATCCTAACTCTCATAGACCGCCCAGACAAGTATGACTTGAATCACCCTACAAAAGCTGTGGATACTCCGAGTTTTTCGGGTTTTCGTAGCAGAAGTTCGTGATTCACTCGGTCGAATGCAGCTTTGAAATCAGTGTATATAGCATCTACTTGCATGCCAGCGTCCATCGATCGAATGCACAAAGAGGTGAATTGCAAGAGATTTGTCGTCACGGATCTCTTTCGGGTAGAATCCATGCTGGGCAGTAGATATATAGTTCTTTGAGGCAACGAAAAGCGCCTACTTTGACGCAGCCATAAGAACAAAGAATTCGACAAAATCATATCTCCACAGAAGACTCGTTTCAAACTGTTTCCCTACTCAGAGGGTCGTTGGTTCCATGATTCTTATTGCACGCTTGCCATCTTCTGAGGTGTTGGGAATCAATCCAGCAACACTCGTGCCCTTACCCCTTGCGTCCTCCATTGCGAAATCATTCTTTACTGCATAATGCAGATCTAAATTATTCAAACAATTACAGGCGTGGTAGTTTAAATAGTGAGTGAATAGACTCTTTACTACGTCCACCGAAGATGCACCATCCCAGTCGGGTCTTTACTGAAAAAGGTAAATTCCTTGTACCTTCTCTCAATCTCAAATATGTTTCGATTCAGACGCAACTTTGGTGACGTTACTGTGGTAGATAGAGTTGGTATGGAACAATAATAATTAAAATATTTGATAGCATTAATGCTAATAATATATATCATTGGAGAAATATCGTTGAGCGTGATAAATCTCATTATAAAGAGCATGTGCAAAAAGCTCTATCTCATTGGTTGCTCTAGCAACGCAGTGTAAACAAGATTTCACGCATGGTATAAATAAAACCTATATCGCTCGTTAAGACACTCTTGTGATTGATTTTGGAAACAACGGACAAGTCATAGGCGGTATCGGACGAACCAGCAGCAGCAGTTGTGGCAGCAGGTAGGAGCAGTATCGTGTCAGTTTCGTGTCACTGTGACTCAGGCTGAAAACCTCGGTCCGATTACGAAAATGACCTGTGCACTTCATGCACAGAGGGTTATATGATATTATTCCATTTAATCAAATCATAACCAAAGAAGAGCGTTTATAATCAAGCTATCATATACAGTCACACGCAATTTCTAAGCTGTTTTTAACTGTCGGCAACATTAGTGCGACATTTTTCTCTTTCAGTTTTCTATTTTTCGTGTTCGCTTGAACTCTACCTATGAACTGTTGAAGATGTGAAATCAAAATTTTGCAACAGGGCTGTTCTGTAAAAAAAAAGGTACAATTACCACCACTGGTTGTCAGCGAAACCATAAGCAGGGAAGCCACTGTTGTTGAGCATCTTCAGCAGCGTACCTGCAATAAGACTCCTCCGTGAGAGCATCCGCAAACACTCAATTTTGAGAGCTCTGCTTGGCGAAGAGTCGAGAAGAGATGTCGGTTCTTGAGAATATGATAAATCCAGTTGAAAAACGTAATTAGCAACTTAGTGTAAATAGAAAAAAAAATTCACTAGTTTTGCTTTCGCTCTCGTTTAAAGTCTTTTCACCTTGGGCAGTGAAACAATTAGACTGATCATGCTAATTGATTTCAATATTATTTTGCATGCGTAATACTACATATCAGATATGAACATTCTATTCACTTACCTCTGTTTAACAAGCAGTCATTCACCCCATTTCGACGACCTGTAAGAAAAAGACAATGAAGTTTGTTAGAAAATTCAAATTTGAAACGAGAAATCAGTAGAAACTGCTATTTCACGGACATGACAGACATTCTCCGTTCTCATTAGCCTAACGTTTTCTACAAAACAAAACAAATTGTATGTTTCCAGATATTGTCGAGAGAAATCAATTATTTAAAAAAAAAAAAAGCTTTTTAACCGTTACTCCTGCATAAGGTAGAATGCTACCTATTTTTTCATTCTGAACGAACAGAAAATTGTGTGTGACTAACTTTTATTTTACAATTTTTTTCCCAAAGATATGGACAAGTAATGTGCATCATGCGTAACTGCAACACAGTATCCACTTCTAAAACTATTTCCAAACATTGAGAGGATAAAAAGAAATCACACGAGCCAGCGAATGCCAACCATCTTGGAGCCTACTTTGACGCAGCCATAAGAACAAAGATATTTCCAGTCCTTATCGTAGGCATTCGAAATTGTGAGTGATAAAAACTACAGAGAAGGAAAATCGGACAGTTGGCTATCATCAACTCTTCGTCTGTATAGAACAATATTAGCCAGCCAGAAATCTTACTGGCGACGATCATAAACTATCAAAATTGATGTGGATGGGTTTTTCCTCCCACGTTTATTATTTAATGCCAAAACAGTCTCGAGAGAGCACTTTTACGAGGCTGTAAAGCGATGAATGCTGATATCTTGCCTCCGGCGAAAGTCGAAGGAAAGCGTCTCCTCCAATGCCATTATTTCAGCTTCAGCCATCGTGAGCCAGCTTCTGGTGCGGGGAGAGTAGGGTTTTTGATCTAATTTCCGATTAGATACTTGCTGAGCGCATTCAACAATGTATCTATGTTTTTAGCAAAAGATGGGATACTACGCGGTGTTCAATAAATTCGGATACACTTTCAACATATGTTACAAAAATGAGAATATATTTTTGTCTTGGTTATTTTTATTGAAAGCAATGTTTTTAAGGAATGTTTACAATATTCATCTAGTAATGACCCCCCTTGGTACTTCTTCACGAGCTTCAAACGTTTCTCGAACGCGTCGCTAGAATCACGCATGGACTGCATGGGCATTTCGTTCCAGATTTAGATAATTACCGTCTTGAATTGGTCCAAGGTGCCGAACTTGTATTCGTTCAGGTTTGTCAAACTTCTCCAAAACCTCAATTTTGTTGTACGCCGCGTTGATTTTGACGTTATTTTTTTTTTTTAATAAGCACCAAGGGGAGCTTACCACGTTTGCATACTGCTCCCCAAACCAGCACCGACGCTGCATTTTGGAACCGAGGGATATTTACATTCATTCAGGAACGCTGTCCCTCGTTGGCGCCCTCACCCGGTCATTTGGCACATTGTGCGGCTGCTGCATCACGAACATTTTCTCGTCAAAAAAAACGATTTCCTCACCAGCGGGCCGAGAGAGGATCATCTTGGCTCGATCCAACCCTTTTAACTGGTAGCCTGAGAATTGCCACAGACCTTACTTTTTTGTAAGGTCCTTGCTGAATATGATGTGAGTCAATGGGTCTCAATGGAAACGTTGAGATCAGCAACCCGTTTTCCGGATTGAGCGGTTCGTTTTGCGCCAAAACCCCTCCCGCGCGACCTTGATGGCCCGTGGCGTCCTGATACGTTTTCATAGCGCGTAATAAACGAACAACAACTGACAAAATTTCAACACAACGCCTATCCGTTAGCGTACACCAAAAAAAAATGACATAATCAGTGGAAAATATCCAGTAAAAGTTCACTGAACATTCAAGTGATTCAGGAAGTGGAAAATGCTTTGCAAAATCAAGTGAATCTTATGTGTCCAGTGAAATGTAAACGATTAGTTAAGTAGATGTTTCTATGAAATATTCATGTAAAAGTCACTTATTTTAGCCTTGGAAAATATTTACATGTGTATACAGCTGACACCAATACCAATACAAACTATGTTCATGGAGCATACCAACACACTGATGAAATTTGTATTCGAACTTATTGAACACCGTGTGTAATGATTTTTATCTCTACTTACTTTTCTAATACATACACTTTGTACAGTTGGTCTGATATCGTTCAGATATCATCATATCAGTTTATAGTATTCAGCCACCTTATGGCCTTTTGCATTATATGAAGATCACAGCAAGTCGTGCTTTGAAACCACGGTTTTTTGTTTTTGCTTCTTCGTTTTCGCAAAAAAAAAAATCAAACAATATTTCGTTATTCCACTTAAACAAATAGTGAAATCATAAAATCCCCGTGTGCTTTGTGTTAGAAGTAGTGAATGTAATAGATTTAGTTCCCAAACGTGAGGAAATAGTCAAATGGAAACTAAACGAATAAAAAAAAACTACTCAGCAGGGCAACGAACACGGAAACCAACAGTGATTGGCGGATCACAAAATAGATCAGCTTTAGTGACCAGCTCGCTCTCCTGACCTGAATCCAGTGAAAACACTCTAGTACGTAAGATGTATGCTGAGAGTAAGCAGTACGCCACTGTCGCTGAATTTAAATAACGTGTGCACATAGAGTGGTTAAAAATTAAATAGATAATAGAAATCATTATAAATGCTCTAAAGAACAGATTTGTTGGCTAGCACCAACATAACTATCATGAAATTGTGTACGCAAGGAGGATTTCATAAAACATCCAAAGCAACTTTAAAAAGCAGAAATAAATGCATGGATTCTTCTAAAACAAAGCTAACAAGATAGAGTTCTATAGAATTACTGACCCAAACAATTTTTGACGGCAAATACTGTTTATTCGTAAAAGAATCGATGTGCATCGTAATCAAACTGTTCATCTAGTAATAAATTAATGAGTCTTGAAATTCAACCTGAAATGGAATTGCTGGGCGTCAACATCACGTGTCACACGAGCTTTTATTAAATGTATACTATTGGATTTTGCTTAGCAGGCCTTCAAATGACGAGTTAACAATCAGGAAGAAGAGGGCGACCTACCTCACAAGTTCCTACCTCACGCCTCCACGAGTCATACGATCGCAAAAGACTGCAAGCTGAAACATGGAGACGCTGGTTGGCGTAGTTTGGGCAGTGTTGTCAATTTGATAATAGCGAAGTGAAGGGGTACGACTGAAGATCATGTACCTTTAATCATGTTGTATATTTTCCATCCTCATTTAATTAATAATTTCTTCTCGCTTTGGAGTCATCTCTGCATTCGGAAACGATATATCTTAAGAGCATGGAGCTCAATTAAAGACTCAATTTGTTGTTGCACTTCTGAAATTCAATTAAAACCTATCCACGTTAAATTCCAGACACTTAAATAATAGCAGCAAAAACAATTTACACATAATTCAACAAAACCGATTGTTTATTTAACAATAATAGAGTTAAATCTACATTAAAAACAGTTGATAAAGATGTTAATCCTTCTTTTTGTAAAAATTTTCGAACTTTCTGTGGTACACCCGCCATCAGGTTCCGTACGGTATCATCAGATACGCCCGCCAGATATGAATCTCCATCTTCTCTTGAAATCATCGGTACCATTTGCTTTCTTTGTTTCGAAGAGTTTCCGCTTAACTAGAACCCAGTACTTCTCTATTGGGCAAATTTCTAGACTGTCTGGTGGATTGGCTGTTTTTGGCATGTATTTGACCTCTTGTACCTTATACCATTTCAGGACGGAGTTTGCATAGTGACAAGAGGCCAAATTAGGCCAAAGGTGGGTATTATCTAACTTTATAGAAAAAAAGCAAAACAGAAAATCGATCGTTATTCCATTTCTTGATTACGTGGCTTAGAAACGTCATTGTACAAATAATATTTTACACTTGAAATAACGGAGAAAAGCAACATTGAATAAATAGGATTGAACCCTATAGGTTGGTGAAGATACATAAAACCGGTTGGCAATTCGTTATAGGGAGGGGATGGAAAAAAAATTACGTACGAAATGTTTGGAGGAATCTCTCGAGAACAGTGGCAATATGTAACACTCTTAAGAGCTACTCGACCAGCAATAATGAGAATTTATATGGTTTAACACCTAATTAAGTTTTGTGATTTTTCCTTCGGCTGAATAGTCAGGTAAGAATAGTGTTGATTGAAATATGTATCAACTGAAACAGTTATAAGATCATTGAAAAACACTTACCGAATCTGATTATCTGGTCTCAATCGATAATTAAATCAGCAGAGAAATAAAAAGTCAAATAGTTCCGCTGAATATTCCAGTTTAATAAAGTTCGCAACAAAATAGGTTAACAGCGGTTGGGTCGTCAGAATGATGGGCATCAGACCGATGAAAATGGATTATAAAAATGAACCAACAGACACAAGGTGAATCCCTCAGATTTGATATGATATGTGCTGCCACACATACTGTCACGATGATGAATTGTAGAATTAGACCAAATTGACTGAAAAAGATTTTGCAAGCGGCTAGCTCGACAATTTTTGCCGAAGAAGAAGTCCCAATCTGATTGAAAATGGCTGGTCAAGCACCATTTAATTCTCGAGAGTTTAAGCAAATCTTAAGAGTAATCAAAGCAAAATTGACATCAGATCAAGCTTTTAGTGCTCTTGATAATACGAACAAAAAAAATCGACCACTCTGTTGAACGAGAAACAAGACATTACGGCAAACGGTGAACATAAAACTGAGTGGGGGATAAACAATTAGACGATAGCGAGAATAAGAACGATAGTAGAAGGAAAACCGATGGGGTAGAAGAAGAAGCGAAGTGATTCAAAGGCAAACTCAGAATGATGTCGATGACAAAAGTGAAGATGCAAAACATAAATGGAAACTTTCATGATTTGCGGAGGATAAACTGGGAGAGAAAAGAAAAACGTAGCAGAACATTCAATATGAGAACAAAGCTGGTGTGAACAAATATAGTGATTGATGTTAAGAAGGATGATAACCGCAAGATTGGGGATAATAAACAGAAAAAAAGAAACTGAAAAAAATCGAGCAGTAAAAAACAACAGAGCAGATGATGAAAATATGGTAAGAAGAATAAAATAAATGATAAGTAAATGAAATGTAGGCATAAGTGAAAGAGTGCAGAGTGGCGGAATTAATAAATCAAGACGAAATGGTCTTGATGAAAATAATGGAAAAGAAACAATATAGATGATATATGAAGCAATGTAAACCTAGCTGAAATGAACAATTGAGAAGATAAATAAAGCAACAAAACCTAGCTGCAATGATTGATCAATGTAAAAAAAAGATATAATAATATAAAGAGAGAAGAATAAACGGTAAAAAAATACCAAAGCAATAACGAAATTTTAAGAGAAGCCAGAGAAAACGGACGGGTGAAGAAAAAGACGAAGAAGGAAAGTCAAATTTGAATAGAGATCCGACATGAATCTATGGTATTAAATGTCACAAATAGAGCCAAGAAAATGCATGAGAATGTAAAAATTAAAGAGAAATTTTACCAAAACATGATTATATGAAAGGGATATTTTTCTTTTACAGACTGTGTCCATATTTAAAAAACAACATCATTCTATGTATTCTTCTTTATACTCATCTTGGTAAGAAGGGTATTGCGATCGCTTGAAAATCCGTTTTTTTTTTGTGGCCCACTAGACCAAGTGTCATATATCATTCGACTCACCTAGACGAGCTCGCCTTCAAGCTTGCAAAGATAACCATGGGATCACTATAGCGACTACTCCACGTGGGCTTGGATAGCGGCTGAAGGGGGACCCAACAAAATGGAGGGTAATACCTCAGGAACGACGAAACCCCAGGAGAAAGTGAATCCGTTCGCTAAAGGTGGCCTTGTGAGGTCCCCACCGCGTAAAACTCCCAGGGAAGTGCCACGGCATTGGAAGCAGGTGCCACCAAGCTAGGCGTGGCCACGGATGGGCCATGACTCATCTGGGCCATGGATAGGATGCGGGAAACCCTTCCTAAAGCGATGGAGGTGTCCGAGCAGTTGGATGGGATTATTTACTTCACGTCATCGCTCAACGACTTTGCTAAGGACCTGAAACTGAGCCTCCTTAGGCTACGCATGACAGTGCAGGCTGCATGCAAGGAGAGTAAAGAGCTGGAATCCAAGCTCCTAGCTGAGCAAAGTGCCAAAAAGATGGCACGGCTAGCAGCCACGGAAAGGGCGAGGGAGATAGCCCCGAAGCAGACCCATCCTCAGTCGGAGACTCCACCCCATCTACCATGGAGGTAGGGACCTCCAAGCGGGCTAGGCAGTCCCCGGGCGAAACGGCACCTGACGCTTCTAAGAAGCGGATAGTGTCGGACGCCCCCGTAGGGAAGCTAAACTATGTGAACGTGGCGGCGGGGTTCTCGTAAGTTCTCGTTAATGCTTCAGTTGGCTAGGGTTTTCAGCACACAAGGTGTCCAAGTGCTGTTCTACGCCTATTCTAGGTCCAATGCTACCATCTCCACATGTTGTCCTTTCTTTTTTGCGTCTGACAATACTTGGATCAGGGTGGCGAAGTACGTGTTGGTGCCTTGGCCGGGTCAGAAAACAAATTGACAGTGATCCAGTCGGTTATTTTCTGTGAGTTCGTAAATAACTCCCCTGTTTACCATCCGTTCCCTTGTTTTGGCCTTGCATGAGGTAAGAGAGATTTGCCGATAGCTTTTGACTTCTGATCTAACTTGCCCCTCCATTGTAATCAGTATTATAACGCAATGTCTCCAAGCTGTTGGATAGGTGTTATTGCTATCCAGTAGCATTAAGCGCCCTACTGCCGACATGTTTTTTAGCATGCCGTAACCTATTTCGTCAGGTCCGGAGGAGACTCCTTTCGTTGATTACAATTCAGGGACAATGCGTAGAAGCTCAAAATTGAAGTTTGACATCATTTTGAAATCAAAGATGGCCGCCATCCGTATTTGATAAATAAGTTAAATATGCAACAAGATGAGTATTTTCAAAATGAAGATGGTGTGGAGATAAAAATAATGGCTGCCATTAGTTCTAAAAAATCGGTCAAGTATTTAAAAATTTGGCTACCGTAATAAAGTAGAAACCGGAAATAAAAGTTCGACATAATTTTGAAATCCAAGATGGCCGCCATCAGTGTTAGATGAATATGTTAAACGTGCAACAATATGGGCAATAGCCTGGGACAAAATTTAAATTCCAGTTCTTGTATGATTTTCGAAAGTATTTTGGGCCCTTTAATAACTGTGAAAAATAACAGCTCGATCGGTGAAACTATATTTTAGCGCCCGTGATTTGAATTTTACATAGGATTTTCTATGTGGAAACTAACTTTTATATAGCAAAATTTGTGAGGTGACCTCTAAAAATAAAATAATACAAGCATTCCCTGGGATTTTCTTAAAGGAAACTTTTCTTCGAGATTCATTCCAGATTAGCAATCCAACGCTAATGAAAAAAGTTATTTAAAACTAGTCGCCATCCAAACAAACGGTTTATTGGATTGTTTTTTTTTTCTAGAAGCACTGTCACCTGCAGCCTAGTAGAAGCGTGGAATAACTATGCTGCTAGAAAAAAAACAGTATAATGAGCCGTTCGAATAATAAAACACGAACAATGCCTTTAAAAAAACCAAAACAACAGCCCATGCCAGCACTCAATTTATAATCTAGAGCCAAATAACACATAGCTCAGCATCTTTCAGTTGAGCTAAGAGAATAACTTTAGTCTTTTATTTTTGTGCCACATTGTGTAATTGTGGTTTCCTTATGTAACATCAAATCAACAATGGAACCACGGTGAGGCGAAAGCAAACTGCTCCATTTAGGTTTTGAACAGGGGTGTTAAAAATTATTTGGATATGCAATCAAAAAAGAAAGGTTGACCATAATTAATGAGCATTCCACACACTTACACAAATTGTATCTCTGGCAGAATTAATATAAAAAAAATAAGTTATTTTACCTAATATAAATTAAAAATTTACATGCTGCCAATTTACAATTTTGAAACGCTCTTTTAGTTTCTTTATATCTGTTACTTCAATATGATAGATAATCACTGGAAATCTTACGCATGAAAAATTCGAAAGTAAGAAATGAATTATTATAATTCGTTTGTAATTGCAAAACGTTATTGTTTTAAAAATATTCCAAAAGTTACTGCAATTTTTTTGTTCACTCAAGGGTACTTTAGTATTTCACTGAATAATCGCTATTATTTTAACAAAAAAATAACAATAAAAAAGTATTTTTCTTACAAAGTATTGTCAGTTTCCTACACTGCGTTCTTTAAGAAATTTTTCTTATCATACAAAAAAATTTGAAATGAATTTTTTTGTTTAAAATCTGGGCCGAAAGACTCACGTCATTTTAAAAATTACTCCTTAGCCAAAATAATATTTCTACCCATGCAAAATATTTCGTTTCCGAAAGTGTGTGCAAACATTCGTCCGCACCGAAAATAGACAAGTCTGATCAACTCGTTATTCCACGTGGACCTCGTCAAGATCAGCAGAGGTTACTCAAACTACGTCTATACTAACTTATTAGATGCTTCTAAGGTTGTTTGGATCTAAAAATATTGTGTTAAGTTCAGTTATAATGAATACAAGTGGAGCATCATGTAGCATAAAATTTAATATTTTAAATTAAAATTTTAAAGTTTCTAAATTTAATATTATGATTCGGATAATAAGTCTGTTTTAAAGCCATTCAAAGTGATATGGCAAAGCCATATTTCTAGTAACTTAGTTGTTTATATGAAAACTAAGCTCATATTCATGAATGTTTGCATGTATACATCACCAGTAATATGTATTTAGATTTTTTTTCTTTTAAATTCTTCTCGCTTGGTTTGATGACCTACTTAAGAACCGTTAAACCAGGTATCTCTGAAAAAGTACACATTGATCTTATTTTATCTTCAACTTTACTATACTTAAATTAGTGACAAGACAGCAATTGCACAGATTTCTCCGCGTTAGTAATATTTCCCCGCAACTATCTAAAACACCCGATTTTACGGTATCTATTTCCCTTCCACCCATTCACACGTCTTCAACGTTTTCGTTTTAACGTTAGAGCACTATTTAACAGCATAGCGGGACATATCACTGGCATATTTCCAGTTTTATAGCACTCACTGTAGTCATTCCTACATCCTTTGCAACATGTTATGCAACACTTCACCAGTGCCTTTTTTGCCCCAAAAATATATACATACATTCACAAAAAGGGCTATCCCACAAGTACACTTCTATGGCGTTGTTCATTTTGCTATGCACTGCATGACACACAAATGACACTGGAAAACGGGGAGTGCATATTGCTGTTTGCAGAGGGAAAGACGATTGGCACGCGGCCTCACTTCATTTCGGTTGAGCTCTGGGCTCGTTTCCCCCTGGAGAGATATGTCGCATGTACCGGTTCTATGCGGTAAAGAAAATGGAAAAGTGCTCGCGAGGGGCGAGAAAACATTTCGAATTTCAGATGAAGGAGTTGTCTTTCGCCGTTGACGCAGCGGATGAGTAAAGTGAAGATGCAGCAGGAGTTGAGTGTGAACGAGGGAGGCAGTTGGGAAGATTCTGATGGCAATAAACGAGCGTTGGGCCACGAGGGAATCGGAAGGGAAAATGTAATAAAACATTGGCACCTCATAGGTAGGGATGTGAGTTAATAGGTGTTGAAGGGGCTTCGGTAAAAAATTAGACTTGTGGCGGATTGTAGGTAGCTTTGGCTTTGTGGCTAAGAAGGGGGTGATATTAAATTTAATTTCCTCCTCAGTGTATGATTTAACAACATACTTTGCTGTACAGAGGAACGGATTCTTCGTCGAGAAAATGGGGGATGGTGGATAGTGCCACTCGGGGTAAGTTGGCCGGTAGTATTGTGTACAACATTACCATTGATGATGTAATCAAAATTTCAACAAGAATTTTGTTTTGGTTATGATTCGATATTTTGAGCTAAGAGCATGATTCTATATTTTGTTTTGAGCATAGATTATTTAGTATTTTAGTGATGATTTTTTAGCAAATCTATAGCATTACTGCTGGAACCATATAACCTCCCATCCGAGGTTATATGGCCACTGTTCATGGGATGTGTTTTTTTTCTATTCATGAATACAACTGATTAAGAGGCGTCGCATAGCGTTTACATATTGAAATGATGTTTTCTTAAAGTTGTCGTTCTTGTGATCATATTTTTCAAAAACTGAAATCATCTATACGAAAAGCATCTTAATATGTAGCATATGATTTTTACACTAACGCTGCGTATTAAGGTAATTCAGAACTGCAGTCAACTAATTTTCTAGAAAAAAATTTCCGTAAACCATAGCTTTCTATGAATCACGAGATATTCCATGTGGTCGTCTAACCATTGCGGGTGGTTCTCCTTACCCCGCATGATTAAGGTTTTGCCTAGCTCCATACAAGTTATGATTCTTCATAAAACATTTTTTAATAAAAAGGAAATTTCCTGAATTTCAATATGTTAGTACCGTTAAAGCTGAATGCTCTGAAGACCGATATCAATACAGTCAAAGCTATGTTTTTGTATAAATTAAACATGAAGCTTAGGGTGACCATATTCCCCCGTTGTCCCCTACATATTCACGGTAACTACACGGCCGGAAAGACTGACTCACTGATTTTTTTTTGGCTCTATAGACTGTTCCGCTGATTATAAAAACACTAATAATTAACCATTAATTCAAAATGCGTGCAGTATTCAATCAACATTTTGGCTGCGTCCTGTTGTTTACATCCAAATTAAACTGATGTTGTCATTTTGTTTTGCAATTTTTCGCACGGAAGTTTGAAAATCCGTGGCTTTTCTCCCGAGCAAAGAAAACGGATTGTGCACAAACGGTGCACCGTCAGTGTTCTTTCAATCATAAAACTGGCTAAGGAAGAAGATGTGAGCGTCGGAGCAATTCAAACCGCATTACGGAAGTATCAACAACAGTGTTCTTTCGTAGATTCCCCGAGACGGGGTAGAAAAACCCAGTCCCGCTGACTCTATAATCGACAGCAAGGACTAGCGTCATCCTTCAGCATCAGTCCGAGATGTGGCGAAAAAGCTAAGTACTTCGGCGACTAATGTTATGCGCGCCAAGGAGAGAATGGGTATGCAGACTCGTCGGAAGCAGAAGCAGCCAAAACGAAGCACCAAACAGACTGAATCTATGAAACTGAGGGCTGACCAAAAAATCGGGCTGGGTTATCATGGACGATGAAACTCAATTATAAAACTCTGCCGGGACCACAGTTTTATACCTCGCCGAAAAAAAGTAATAATCTCGTCCGTTCATTACGACAGACACAAAGAATGGTCAAATCTACGTGAAGGAATATCTGCAAAAAAAAACGTTGCTACCCTTGATCAAACCTACAATCTTTTGGCATGATCTTGCTTCCTGCCATTACTCTAAATATGCACTAAAGGGCGAACACGAAATTATTGCGACACATTCAACAGGGCATAACTTTTTTACCATTGGGTAAAAATCAACCAAATTTTGCACACATTCTCATTGATGTGTATTGTTTACATGCTGTCAAACTCGAAGTCGTGTTTTTCGATTCAACGAAAATGGAGGTGAACCAACGCGAGTCGAGAGAACAAATTCTTTCCAAACACTTGGAATTTCCTGAGCTGTCGCACCGGCAGTTGGGAAAAATGTTGAACATTCACCATTCAACCGTCTCCAGAGTGTTGAAGCGGTTTCAGGAGCGGTTGACGTTGGACCACGGCAAAGGAGCTGGAAGAAAACCGGGACCGGAGAACAAAAAGACGAAGGGAAAGGTGAAGCGGATGATTAAAGCAAATCCCAACGTCTCAAGCCGTGATTTGGCTAAAAAGATCGGCATGTCGCAGAGCTACGTCCAGAATGCAAAGAAGAGAGCTGGACTACATACATACAAGGTACAGAACTTCCCAAACCGCGATGAGCGGCAACAATCGACGGCTAAAACTCGGGCACGGAAGCTCTACGAGAAGATGCTGACAAAATATGGCTGCTGTGTGATGGACGACGAAACGTATATAAAAGCCGATTTTAAGCAAATTCCGGGGTTGGAGTTTTTCACCGGCAAGAGCAAGTTCTATGTGGACGACAAATTTAAGAAGAAGAAAATGTCGAAGTTCGCCTCCAAATATCTCATTTGGCAGGCCATCTGCTCTTGCGGACTGAGGAGTGAGCCTTTCGTGACAAAGGGCACAGTAAATGGCGAGATCTACAAATCTGAGTGCCTCGAGAAGCGCCTTTTGCCGTTCTTGCAGCAGCACGACAAAGCTCCGCTATTTTGGCCAGATTTGGCATCATGCCACTATTCTAAAAGTGTCCTGGAGTGGTATGAGGCCAATTCTGTCCATTTTGTTCCAAAGGACATGAATCCGCCAAACTGTCCGGAGCTACGCCCGGTGGAGTGGAGCAGTACTGGGCAATGATGAAGCGGGAACTTCGGAAGAGTAAGAAGACAGTCAAAGACGAGAAGGACATGTTAAGAAAATGGAAAAAAAAAACTGAGAAACTGGTACCGGATGACACTGTAAAGACTTTGATGGAGGGCATCAAGCGAAAATGCGTTCAATTTTACACTCAAGGCTCCATCGATTAACTTTTCTTTTGATTTTTGAAGTAAATATATGTATAAAACTACCCTAAAATTTTGGTTTGATTCTAAAAATTATAAGAAAATTGGCATGACATTTTCGGTGTCGCAATAATTTCGTGTTCGCCCTTTAGAGTGGTACAAAAGGAACAATGTCGTATTTGTACCAAAGGAGATGAATCCACCAAACTGCCCAGAGATTCGCCCTATGGAAACTTTCTGGGCTTTGACGAAGGCATGAAACCAGCGTACAGTGTAGAAAAATTTAAGAAAGATTGACCAAAAGTAGTGAAAATGGTAGGAACACTGTGCAGAAGCTTATGAGTAGTGTTAAGGGAAAAGTTAGAGAACTCGCCTACCCTACGAAAAATCAAGCAAATTTAAATAAAGATGGAAAGAAAACATTGTTATTTACTATGTTTGAGAATAAAATAATCAAAAATCACAGTATGGTCGTGATTTCGTTAAAAAAAATGTTGCGTGTAAAGGGTGTATTCGATAAAAATGGCACACACATATATACTCATCAAAATTAAACTGACTATCGGATTTTCTTGAAATTTTCAGGGATTGAAGAACTACTAATGAGTTTTGATTTACAACATTTGTTTTATTCAATTTCGTCTCCCATTCCGAATGCCCGCACCTTCCTTTTCACTCCACCCATCAAATTTTGTACAACCGATTTTCCCAGTGTTTTTGTTGTTTTTACCCAAATTTTCTTCAATTCTAGCTCTGTTTTTATAGTTTTGGGATGTTTGCGAAGTTCCGTTTTCATAATTGCCCAGAATTTTTCAATTGGACGAAGTTCCGGTGAATTTGGTGGGTTCATATCCTTTGGCACAAAATTGACTCCGTTGGCTCGGTACCACTCCAATACGTTTCGAGCGTAGTGGCAGGATGCTAGATCAGGCAAAAACAGAGTTGATCCTTTGTGCTTCTTAATGAATGGCAAGAGACGCTTCTTAAGGCACTCTTCCGTGTAAATCACACCGTTTATTGTTCCGGAAGTGATGAAGGGAGCACTTATTTCACCACATCCGCAAATCGCCTGCCAGATTAGAAACTTCTTTGCAAATTTCGATGGTTTCTTCTTTCGAACATCCTCCGGAACATCGAACTTCGACTTGGCAACGAAATATTCTTGCCCAGGAAGTTGACGGAAGTCGGCCTTGACGTATGTTTCGTCATCCATCACGATGCAACCGGATTTGGTGAGCAGCTTCGTGTAAAGTTTCCGGGCGCGGGTTTTCGCAGTGATGTTTTGTTTTTCATTCCGGTTTGGGGCTTTTTGCACTTTGTAAACATGTAACCCAGCACGCTTCATGGTTTTCTGCACAAAACCGACTGACACCTTAGACTTTTTAGCGACATCTCGAATTGACAT
Organism: Aedes koreicus; assembly: GCA_024533555.2. Lineage (NCBI taxonomy): Eukaryota > Metazoa > Arthropoda > Insecta > Diptera > Culicidae > Aedes > Aedes koreicus. Next base: position 22,765 of record JAHHFK020002863.1, read on the forward strand.
GTTTGGACGGTTCTTGAATTGTTGTACGAGTTTCCTGGCCATTTTACTGTCCATTGGACCACTTTTACGACCACTCCCTTCCTTCCTTTGGACACTCAGACGCTCCTTGAAGGTTCTTATTACACGAGACACAGTTGTATTTGCAATTCCAAGCCTTTTAGCAATCCACCGGTGGGACGCCCCTGGATTTTGATTGTGAGTGCACAAAATTTTCTCACGGACAATTTCTTGTTTCGACGACATGACTGGAACTACTGAATGTATAACTATGAAACTTGGCAGATGTAAATAATACACTATGGATAAGATCTACTCAAATTTCTAGGTTTTTTACTCATACGATTCAAAAGTTACAGAAGATTTTCTGTGTGCCATTTTTATCGAATACACCCTTTACAATATTTCCAGTGACTTGATCCAAATTCTTGTCTGGTATTATTACAGCATATCCCGCCCATAGTACCCTTCCATCTTTAGCGTCTTTCAGGATATTGTGTTCAGCATAAAGTTGCGCAAGCTCGTGGTTTGTTCTTCTCCCCCATGCGCTATTTACACATAACGTATGTTTAAAAGAAATGAACTGGTTTTAGCTATTTTTCGATTATCTCGCTACCTGGTGGTGAATCCATCTTTACATCACCAATCATAGCAACCCTGTTGTATGCAGAAAAAAATGGAAGCTATATCAGTTGATAAGCAGCAGCCATTGCGTAAAAGGGCAAGTAAATCCGCTAAATGGTTTGTTCGTACTGTCAGCTCCACCACGGAGTGAAGAATTTGAAAGTCGTGAGGCTTTTCTTGTAAGCCGGTGTTCTCCAAAGTTACCTTATAGTTCCGCGCCTTGGGCCAAGAGGATAGTGAAACCGGCCAAACGATTAAGAACTACCGTAAGTGTCAGTTAAGGTCCGCCGTGTCTGAGCAGCACGCAATCATCCGGAAGGAGCGACTGAAAGTATCGGTGAAGGAACTTTTTCCCGGCGAAGCGCGATGCCATAGTCATAATGGATGACGAGACCTTCTTGGCGCTGAACGGTAACAACTGGCAGGGAACCGGGTACTTTGCTAAGAATTGGCGTCAAATATATCTCCAACATCAAGTTCAAAAAGCAGGTCCTTTTGTGGCTGATGATCAGCGAGAAGGAAATGCCCAAGCCGCTGTTATCTCTTTCGGGCTAGCAGTGAACAGTTGAAAACAGTCAAGCAAGTGCACTCGATGGTTTGTTTGTAGTACCAGCTCCACCCCGGATCAAAGAAGTTGGACATCGTGATACTTTTCATGTTAGCCGGATAGCGATCCGTCATTTACATCATTCTCTCGCTCCTGAAAAAAGGGTAAAACCGTCGATCGAGGGCCTGGTTCCGACCGCCCCACAGTGCTGCGCAACTATAAAATGGCAGGGGGCCGGGTATTTTACGTGCAACACCAAGGAGGTAAGCGTTGACGTCAAATATATCTCCCACACCAAGTTACCGAAAAAAGATCCTTCTGTAAACAAATAAGCTTGCCTATGTTAATCGCAGAAATGCTGTTTGTGTCTTTTTCTCAAAAAAGGCATTTCAACAAAACTTCTTTGAGCATTGATGCAATTTGATGAAAACATTAAAATTCCATCGGCAAGTATTTCCCTTGGGATTTTGATGATTCATTTATGTATTGCTTGATTTAAATCCTAAATTTGATTTAAATCCTAGATGCCTAACAAAACTGCTGCAAAATACTACCGAAGACAACCAATAACTCATCTCTTTATTTCATACCATCAGAACACCCCATAAATCTGCATCGGTTATGTTATGTATTCAAACAAGATTTATTCATAACAATTTTCATCGAATTTTTAATCTTCAAAAATATCAAAAAGAAGCGCAGGGATGGGCGTGATGATTTTTTCCTCCTTTACTTACACCAACCACATACTTCATCTTAACACCGATGATCTGAATCGATTTAAATGCAAATAATCTACAACCACCATGACGGCACATGACTTACTTCCCTCGGTATATTCGTTCATTCATGTATTCATTCATTGTTTGCAGCAAGTGAAATCGATTTTGGAAATAGCACTTCCACCGTCCCACACTCGATAAGCATCTAATCTCCATCACATTGCACTTTGGGATATAAATGGCAGAGAGGGGCAGTTGGCAATCGGGGCTCGATATTTGCACATAAAACCGAATAATAACAGCTTAATCAAGTGGTATTTTTTTCGATGTGGTTGATCTTTCCGTGGAAATGGGCACTGGAAGCACATAAAAAATAACCTCAAAGCTGTTGTAGATTTAACGACTTTGCGAAGAGTGATAAAATGTGATGGCTTGCCACCATTCAAAGATTTTATCTTCATTGAATCGATCTTTGAAATTATTGCTCTGTCATCGTCCTGAGCTCTGTGGTTTGAAATTAAATGGATATTGTTCATATGCCAAGGCGATGCTACGATGATTTGGCTGAAATATTAATTTTGATTGATTGGATCGTCCTGGGCGCCACCCGATTCGATTAATTTGGAAAACATCCATGTGTGTAATTGAAATCGATTTTGTGGTTTCCGAGCTGATTGATTCATTACGTCATTGAGCAGATCAAACAATGGCGTGGAATAAGTTGAGGATAGTAAAACGTGATAGTGTCGTGTTACGTGTTATTGTGAATCGTATGCGTATCGACCTTTGAATGACTTCCAAGATGTGTGAGTGTAATAACATGATGCAAGTTTTTTCTTTTCATTAAGGGATCAGAATCTGAGACACTCCAACCAGTTTGGTCTCTTAGATTACACTAATCTTTGAACAAAAACATTTGAAAAATAAAACAAATTCCTCACCTTTTTTTTAGAACTCCATTTTTAACTCTTCAATTATTCAGACATCACAGTTATGACCCGCTTTTCACCCCCTTCGCGCTTCAGACTATTAGTTTAAAATAATTAAACATTGTGTAATATTTGTCTCATTCAGCTTCAATACGGCTGTTAAAGTTTCATTTTGGTACTATAGAATGGCATTTGGGTTCCGAAAAACATTGGAAAATTGATTTTTGAAATCTCCTCTACTAAAGTGACAGCATAATTTTGATGAAAACTGTTACTTTCAAACAACTATTCACTTACGTCCATTAAAATGCCCTTACCCAACTTATTGTTTTTCAATCCAGCAGTAGGTCTACGGGACACTTATCAATGATAGCAGGAGATAGCTGATCACCTGTGGAAACGGTGGATCAAGGAATATGTGCCTTCAATCAACCAGCGTACCAAATGGTTTTTGGAACCAGTGAATTTGAAAAAAAAGGCGACCTGGTCTACATCGTTGATGGTGACAAGCGGAAGTGCTGGGTGCGTGGGACCGTTGAGGAGACAGCTGGAGATAGCAGAATACCCCAAGGCCTGCGTTCGTACGAGCAATGGCGTACTGAAAAGGGTGGCAGTGAAGCTTACAGTGCAGGAGATTGTTACCTGCTAGCTAAGGGTTAAGTTAATCTTAGGGTCGCTTATCGGCTTGTCTCTCACCCAATGATTAGTTGGGAGCCACTCACCCTGAGCGGGAGCGACTTGAAATGAACTACCCACCCACCGGCTTCACAAGTATTCAACAAACGAAAATAACACAGCAATGTTTAACACCAGGGATGTTCAAATATTATAAAAGCAAGGCAACTGCGAAAGAGGAAGTTGAATGGTTTCTTTTCGAACCCAAAAGAGCGGAAAACCGATAAAGAAGTAGAAATGATAATTATCAGGGCTATGTTCTCTGAACAAATGGCTACAGAGGCAAGTTTTCATTACAATTTTCTTAATTTATTCATGACGTCATGCAAGGGTACTTGCGTGTCTGTGCGTATTTGGGCTCTAGCGGATCGCGATCCTGGCGGTGCTGGCAGTAGAAGCGGTGGCTGGTGCCACATGCAGATGGTTACTTCAATGGCGGGAAGCACCTGCAGGTGGTTGCTTCGATGGTGGGAAACACATGCAGGTGATTGCTTCGATTACCGGATAACAGCTGATTCGGGCCACCATACGATGGCGGTTGGGAACCACTGGTCGGTAGTACGGTGAATGGCGGTAAGTCGACAACCGGGGAAGGCGGTGGTGTACTACGGTGTATTGATGACGGCGATAACAATAACGGGTACCCGACGTGGGACCGACTATCTAACAGCGATGGCGGACTCGTATTTGCGGGCTTGGGCGCGCTCCTTATCTCGCGATCCTTCTGTCAGTAACGTTCAAAACTTCCGGAGATTCTTCTGCCGAGGAAAAAGACACAAAAGAAAAAGGCCCGCTTCGTGGACCTGCCCACAAGATTAGTCCCCAGTGACGTCAAAATGCCCTAGTCTCTAACACACTTAGCCTCTAAGTTTAGATTTAGTAAAAATTACCTTATGCTGGTGTTTTTGGCTTACAATGACGGTTTCACATTACAATTTCAGCCAGTTTTAGCGTGTGACCGTACTAATTTTAGTGACTGACACATTAAAGGGCGAACACGAAATTATTGCGACACCGAAAATGTCATGCCAATTTTCTTATAATGTTTAGAATCAAACCAAAATTTTAGGGTAGTTTTATACATATATTTACTTCAAAAATCAAAAGAAAAGTTAATCGATGGAGCCTTGAGTGTAAAATTGAACGCATTTTCGCTTGATGCCCTCCATCAAAGTCTTTACAGTGTCATCCGGTACCAGTTTCTCAGTTTTTTTTCCATTTTCTTAACATGTCCTTCTCGTCTTTGACTGTCTTCTTGCTCTTCCGAAGTTCCCGCTTCATCATTGCCCAGTACTGCTCCACCGGGCGCAGCTCCGGACAGTTTGGCGGATTCATGTCCTTTGGAACAAAATGGACAGAATTGGCCTCATACCACTCCAGGACACTTTTAGAATAGTGGCATGATGCCAAATCTGGCCAAAATAGCGGAGCTTCGTTGTGCTGCTGCAAGAACGGCAAAAAGCGCTTCTCGAGGCACCCAGATTTGTAGATCTCGCCATTTACTGTGCCCTTTGTCACGAAAGGCTCACTCCTCAGTCCGCAAGAGCAGTTGGCCTGCCAAATGAGATATTTGGAGGCGAACTTCGACATTTTCTTCTTCTTAAATTTGTCGTCCACATAGAACTTGCTCTTGCCGGTGAAAAACTCCAACCCCGGAATTTGCTTGAAATCGGCTTTTATATACGTTTCGTCGTCCATCACACAGCAGCCATATTTTGTCAACATCTTCTCGTAGAGCTTCCGTGCCCGAGTGTTAGCCGTCGATTGTTGCCGCTCATCGCGGTTTGGGAAGTTCTGTACCTTGTATGTATGTAGTCCAGCTCTCTTCTTTGCATTCTGGACGTAGCTCTGCGACATGCCGATCTTTTTAGCCAAATCACGGCTTGAGACGTTGGGATTTGCTTTAATCATCCGCTTCACCTTTCCCTTAGTCTTTTTGTTCTCCAGTCCCGGTTTTCTTCCAGCTCCTTTGCCGTGGTCCAACGTCAACCGCTCCTGAAACCGCTTCAACACTCTGGAGACGGTTGAATGGCGAATGTTCAACATTTTTCCCAACTGCCGGTGCGACAGCTCAGGAAATTCCAGGTGTTTGGAAAGAATTTGTTCTCTCGACTCGCGTTGGTTCACTTCCATTTTCGTTGAATCGAAAAACACGACTTCGAGTTTGACAGCATGTAAACAATACACATCAATGAGAATGTGTGCAAAATTTGGTTGATTTTTACCCAATGGTAAAAAAGTTATGCCCTGTTGAATGTGTCGCAATAATTTCGTGTTCGCCCTTTAAACACAATAAGTATAATAGTTCTCTGCTAACAATCCCTATAAAATAAAAAAACAACAACTCTTATTATAACCATTTCCACAATTTTATGTACATTCCTATCAAAATTTTTGTTTTGGCTACACTAAAAAGTGCGCGCACTTCCCTCTCTTTTGGAGATCCGGGCGAAAAAAGGTCTTTCTCTCAAGGGGGAGAAATTTTTTTAATAGTGGTGTTGTGGGGCGGATATGTCAAGTAAGCGTTGTGAGTTTCGCACATTGTTGTTTCCTTGTGTGACTTGACCCTGTGGAAGAGGCTGTCGGGGGGGGTTTTTTTTGGGGTGGGGCCCCCCCAAAACACAAAACTGGGTCGGAGTGGGACAGGCGCCACAGGCCCGTAATTGTGTTTGTGTATTTGTTTGTTTTGTTTTTTTTTTAAGGGCGTATTAAGGGAAGTAGGAAATTCACCTTGTGCGAAGTCAGCAAGAAAAAATTGGAACCAACGGTTACAAGATCGCTGAAGGCGACGCTGGACCAGATGAGACATCCTTTACACAAAAACCTGCAGCACTGGCATTTCCGTCGCTGCTACAAGTTTTACCAACAATGTTTTGATCCCGAAGAAGACTGGGTTTGCTGGGTATGCAACCGGACAGACCACAAGCCACGCTCCTGTGACAATTTCAAGAAGATTAGCATCACGGATCATCTGAAGACGGTGGGCAAAACTTTGCAAGCTGTCCCCGCATTATCATGGCAAAAGTCGATGTAACTTTAAACCTCGTTGTATCGTTGCTGGCTACCAAGGTTAATACCATCCATCCAGCATCATGCAGAAGGAGCTGTACGACGTTGAGTGCCATTTCTACGGACGATTGAATCGTGCCGTTATCTTTCGTATGGTACTGATTACCTTGTACTTCGGTGAATACGCAATGTATGTTCTGGCCTTCTTGGAAGAAGGATCATCCACTACGCTCGCCGTCAACGAGTTGAGCGCGGAGGGAGCAGTCGAACCACTGGTGGTAACGTGGACGGGCAACGTGAAGTGCAACGAGAGTCACTCAAAGAAGGTCGATCTCAAGCTGTCGGCTAGAGGGTCATGTGAGATGCTGTCTTTGAAGAACACCCACACGGTGCGGATTTGAAGTTGCTGAGGATCAGAACCCACACTTGAAAGACTTAGCAGTGATGAGTTATGCTTTGGAAGAACCTAACATCATAACCGGTTTAGATAACATGTACGTATTCGCTCTTTTGGAAATACGCGTGGGAAAGCCCGATCAACCGATCGCTATGAGGTTCAAACTAGGATGGACCATCTACGGATTTGAAAATCCAGCAGCTGCAGTAGCGAAAAGCTACGTGAAAATTTATTCCGTAGAATCTATCAGTAACGATGTTTTTTTCGAGATGCTTCGCAACCAGTACATACTGGAAGAAACTGGGATCTGTACGGCAATGCCCGAGAAATGCAGATGCAATGCAGAAAACCAATGGGTGCAAGAGATTTTCTGAAACACTACGGTTTAGATTGGAGACAAATTTGAAACTGGTATGATTTGGCGAAGGGAGGAACGAAGGTTTCCGGATAGCTACCCAATGGCAGTATGGCGATTGAAGGTATTAGAGAGGAAATTGGATAAAAAAAACTCAATCAGAACGTCCATCAACAGATAGTGGAGTACGTGGCGAAAGGCTATGCACATATTGCCATAGCGGAAGAGCTATCTGGACCAAAGAAAAATGAAGTTTAGTATCATCGCTAAAACGTTGTGATAAACCCTCGGTACCCGGGATAAGTTTGTGACACGGCTGCTGCGTTAAACGGTGTCTCGCTCACCCAATTTCGTGAAGGCTGAATAACTTTTGGCCGAAACATCTATGAAATGCTTCACCAGATGCTCATATGGGCAGCAGATAAACAAGCTCTGAGATTCTTCTTCCGCTCAAACTTTGTGGATGCTCCCCCTGTTTGGCGCAGTACACAAAAAATGTTGACGCTGCCAAATTTGCACCCAAATTTCCACGATCTTCGCCTGCAATAATTAAAAAACATTACGTAGACGATTAGTACGACAGCCTGGATACCGTCAACGAAGCAATAGAATTGGCGAATCAGGTAAAATACATCAGGTCATAGGTTTCAGAATCAGGAACTGGGTTTCCAGTTCTAAGCGGTTTCTGGAAGCGATAGGCTAGCAGAAGTCGAATCCTGCGGTTCATTTCAGCCTGGACAAGAATATACAAATCGGGAGAGTCCTGGGAATCGTTTGGGAACTAGAAGAAGACGTTTTCCTGTTTTTGACCGCTGGACGAGAGGAGTAACAATCAGTTCTGCAAGGGGTTGGACGACCAACTAAAACGATCGTATTGATTTGATTTATGGCGCTGTTTGCTTTCCCCATTCACCGTCTTTGGACGCATGTTGGTTCAAAATTTATGGGGTACCAGCTGCGTCTGGAACAAAAAAATCAACGATGAAGCATTCTAAAGCTGGATCCATTGGACGAGAGTTCTGCCGATGATTGAAGCTATCAGAACACCTCGAATTTACTTCGGAGACGCTAGGAAAGACCAAATCAATGATCTCCAAATGCATGTGGTGTTCGACGCTAGAAAAAGTGCCCACGGATGTGCTGCATATTTTCGAGCTGTAGTTGGCGGAATGTTCAGGTGCGTGCTGGCCACTAGTTGGATGAAGGTGGCGCCGCTGAAACCGGTGTCGATACCGAGTCTCGTGCTGCAGCGGCAGTACTGGGGGCCATTCACTAACCATGCGGTACTGGAAGGCCATTCACTAACCATTAAGCAGCAGTTCTTTGGACAGATGCTGCGACTGTGCTTTCGTGGATCAAGATGGACCAGCGAAAGTACAAGAAATTCATAGGATTTCTTGTTGGAGAAATACTTACTAGTACGAATCTGTTAGAGTTGCATAGGGTCCCAACGAGGTTGAATGTTGTATACCAGCTGACGAAGTGGACAAAAGATCCTGAGATAAGTTCAACCAGCAGTTGGTTCACCGGACTAGTGTTTCTATACTTACTGGAAGCAGACTGGCCGAAATAGAAATTGTCGCGTTCAGATACAGAAGAAAAGTTGAAAGCGCACGTGATTGTTCACAACGTACACCTTCCTGCTTTAATCTCTGGACCGTTAACCGAATTTTAAAGTGGACGATACTGGTAAGAACGATGACTTGCGTGTTTCGATTCGTATCGAACTGCCGGAGAGCATTCTCTCGAGCAGTCATTCAGTGTCGCGGTCTCCGCTGAAGATCAGAATAAATGACCAGGCAGAAATCTGGTTCATGCGAATAATACAGATGGATGCGTTCAGCGACAAGCTGAAGATCCTGAAGAAGAACTTGGAACCTTCAACCAGAGCGTGGATACAGATCGAAAAATATAGCTTTATCCTCTACAAATCGACTCTTCTAATCGTTGGAAATCGTTTAAATCGTCTCTTCCTGCGCTTAGAGGATCGAACGGATCCTGCTAAATTCCTGCCTTTCGACTTGCGATTCCCGATAATATTGCCAAAGGACCATGCTGGAAAATCTTTCACCATTACCATGAACGTTTCGGCCATGGTTACATAGGGACCATTCAGAACCAGCTGCGACAACGTCAGGCAGTAGGCAGTGTTGTATCGAAAGTGACGAGGACTTGTTTAAAGTACAGAGTCGCCTAAAGTCGACCTCGATGTCCCCGGATGGCTGCCCTTCCAGTATAGAGAGTAGCTCCATATCTGCGCTCTTTATGTTTCATGGGCGTTGACTGTTTCGGGCCGATAAAAGTGTCGTCTGGCTGTCATAAGGAGAAGCGATGGTTCGCGTGTTTAGTATTTAGAGCAGTTCACGTCGAAGTAGCACATTCCTTGACCACAAAATCATACCTGATGGCGATTACTAACTTCATTCCCAACCGGGACCCTCCCTTAGACATATTTTCCCACAACTCTACAAATCTAAATGGGGCTAGCAAGCACCGTGGTTGCATCAACGATGCAGGGCAGCTGACATCGGCACGAACAAAGTGGAGCTTCATACCTTCGGCTTCATTCCACATGGGCGGAGTATGGAAGAGACTTGTTCGTTCCACGAAGGAAGTGGTAGGAACAATAGACAACGGAAGGCGGCTGACGCATGAAATCCTGGTGAATGCAATAGCTGATGCAGAAGACATAATCAACAGCCGTCCACTTACGTACGTGACGCATGTATCAGACCACTCCGAAGTCCTTAGTCCCAACCACTTTCATCCTGGAGTCGCTCCGAACGAACCGAGGTTCGTCCCATCATTCCAGCAGCCGCTCTATGGGACACTTATCAACGATTTCAGGCAGATCACATTTGGAAACGGAGGATCAAGGAATATGTACCGCAATAAATCAGCGTCCCTAATGGTTTGTGGAACCGGTGAATTTGAAAAAAAAAAAAAAAAAGACGACCTGGTCTACATCGTTGATGGCGACAAGCGGAAGTGATAAGTGCGTGAGATCGTTGAGGAGCCTATATTTGCTAAAGATGGCAGAGTACGCCAGCCCTGGGTCCGTACAGTAACAGTAGCGTGCTGAAAAAGGCAGTAGCAAAGCTTGCAGTGCTTGAGATAGCCGAAGGTGACGCTGGACCAGATGAGACATCTGGACCAGGCTCGCGGGCCGGAGGGCATTACGGTAAAACCTGCAGTACTGTCAACTCCATCTTTGCTGCAAAGTGATCCGTGCCGCTGGTTCACTCTGTGCCTTTTTGGTAACTATGTGGAGCATAAATTGAGAGGAAAGAAACGATGAGATAGATGATCACAACAAAAATAAAACTCGAAATACACAAACGTGTAAAATTCCTAGTGTGATATTTGGTGAAAAAAGTTATAAAATACCAATTAAAATTAATAACATTCCTGCTCGAAACTAAAGTAAGATCAAAAAAATTGCCGAGCCAGTGAAAAAACTTAAATTATTGAATGTTTCCTAATTAAAATAGTATAATTTTTTATTACTTGATGAGTCCCTAACCTGATCGGTACGGAGACAATTAAACAGTAACTAGAAGAAGATATCTAAAAGTAAGTTGCTATTAATTACTAGTTTAAAATATCTATATATAATATGTACAATTGACTTATACTGAAACTTAATTATGTACAATTTGCCTATTACCTACACACTACCAAAATGTCATGTAAATTTCTGTCTCCTGAGACCGACACATGCAAGCGTCCTTTAGCACATAAGAATGAGTTCAAAGAGATGAGAAAATAAATTCAATCAAACACATCTTCCGTCGATCTGCGTATTTGTCAGTTTCCGGGAGACATAATTTTACACGAAATCTTTTTTACGTTCCCCGACTTTTTACAAACATTAATTACGTCTCGTGTAAAATTCATAATTTCTAAGTGTGTAGGTACAGATTAACGTGGTAACTTGGCAAGTAGAAGTTGAGTGGTCTTTTGCAAGAGGAAAATGGATTGATAAGAAACTAAATTGTAAGTGATTAATTAGCTCTTTTTGCCTACTATTTTTTAAATAAAAAAAACATTTAATTCTAGCTTTGACACACTGCAAATAAAAAAAAACTGATTGCAAAGACAAATTTCAAGAGAATCCGAACACTTGTAAATTGTAAATTATTGCTGAAGGTTTAAGTCAATCAATCAATCCATTATGATAACAAAGGATTTTTTTTTCAGAAACTGAAAAATCTACTTTACATATAAAAAGGAATTCAACTGAAAATTGTTGAAATCAACATCCGTATGAGCTGTTTGATAATTTATCTTAGCATACTTAAATGAATGAAGAAATAAACACCGAGCATTTCGAAATAAAACGGAAACCAATTCAATTTAAATTAAGGGTCATTTCCCGTTCCTTTTCCTGTCGTTTCCATTTTCTACGCAACGAATTTAAATTGAACGCAATAAGTGTTCCTATTCCGACAACAAAAGTTCTCCTTGTCACCCTCACGTCGCATATCAAGAACCTCTTCCAATCGACCTGAAATTTTATACATTGAATCATTAAAACAATAAAATTATCACCACCCGAAAAAGACATCCTTGAATGCAAAACGAGCATCCGTACCGGAGGAAAAGCATGGGAAAACAGATGCGTTGTCGTCGTGGGGCCCTCATTGATACTTGAAAGAGTCGAAAAGGTGCGGGGAAAACGAGCGAGGAAAAATTGGCCAAAATCCTCTAGAGATTCCCAAATGAAGATGGGCTCGGGCATGACTTGAATTTGAATAGGATCTCAAAATGATACAGGCTCGCTTTTCCTTTGTATCCATCATTTCGCCGAGACGAGGTAGAATGAGAGCTTCATATGCCGTAGAAAAAAACAGAGAAATAAACAGACGACATGTAAGAAAGAAAAACTCGAAAGGGGAAATTCGTGACCGAGCAGAGGAAACGAATTCCGTCCGACTGACGCGATTGTCTGATGGGACTTTTTCTCTGGAGCTTTTGAGTAAATAGAAAAATACAACACAGGAATCCCTCAAATTATCTGGTTGGCGGTCGTATTTTTTGTGTGAATGTAATGATTTTCAAGCTTTTTGGTGAAATTAGTTGTATATAAGCCGGTAGAGAAATACACCGTGCTTCTTGCGGGATGCCTGTATGCTATGGCTACCGTCCATGACACGGGAACTAAGCATGCCCGGAAATGTCGAGATCAGGACGAACAAAATTGAAAGGATGGTTCTGAAGTACAACCGCTATGCTCCCTACTTGCCGTTGATGATGATGATAATGAGATTGTCTTATCTCTTTTTTTTTCTTTATCAACTTGGGTCGGTCGGCATAAGAAGCAAAGGTTTTCTTTTGTTGGGTTCAGTTTGTTGCTAGGAAAAAAAATGCACGCAATGCTGATTGTCTCCGGGAAACATTGTTGAGAAGATTATCGAGCTGGTAATTGCAGAAATCGTGTCCTTTACAGGGTAACCAAAACTATATATTCCGTTCAATCTGTTTAGAGTCGTCAGGTAAAGAATTATTTTAATCTATAATCAAGGTTGGGAAATTTAAGGTAAAAATACGAAGAACAATTATCTTTGAAATAGTTTTTATTTAATGGTAGGAAAAACATTGGAATAAGAAGCCAACGAATCTTTGGTATAGAGTAATATATATAACTTGGTCCTTGAAAACCTCACAAAATTTGAACTCGTTTCGTTTGACACTTCTAGGGTTTTTTTTTTCATTAGGGCGAATCTACAATTGAGAGATTCTCTCAGAGCTCGCTCTCTTTCATTCATTACAAGACTGTGTGGAACTCTGAGGAGGGAGGTGTTTCGTAAGATACGGCTACGAGCCTGGAGTGGAATATCGGCGAGCAGTGAAGGGCAGTTTATTCGATCAGACAGCAAATCCGCGTCCAAATGAATCATAAGCCAGCGACTCTCGTAACTCGGAAGGTTGAAAGGGGCCCTCCAAGGCAGTCTACGAAGAGTGTATCGGATAAAACGTCGTTGAATTGACTCAATACGTTCGACGCCATTTTGAAAATGAGGGTTCCAGACCGGGGAAGCATAATCCAAGGTGGACCTCACTAATGAAGAGTACAGCAACTTAAGGCAGTACACGTCTCGAAATTCTTTAGCCACATGGAAAATTAAGCCGAGATTTCGGGAAGCTTTCGTTATGATGTAGGACATGTGAGGTTTGTACGTGAGTGTATTGTCGAGTATCACACCAAGGTCCTTTACTTGATTATCTCTTTGCACAGGAGTTCCAACCAAGGAATAACCGAAGCTAATAGGTGACTTCTTCCTAGAGAAAGTGACAACGGTACACTTTCCCGGATTTAAAGGCATACAGTTCACCTCGCCCCACCTTTGTACTGTCTCTAAATCTGCTTGCAACTGTAAGGCGTCTCGTAGCAAATCCACGCGAGTGTAGATTTTAAAGTTGTCAGCAAAGCTTAGCCGGTGAGATTTCAGCAACAGGTTGACATTGTTGAAATACAAGAGAAAAATCAGCGGCCCAAGATGACTACCTTGGGGAATGCCGAAACAGGCGGAGAACGAAGAGGACAGCTCATCGCCAATTTTAACCTTGAGAGTTCTGCCACAAAGATACGATTTGAACCAGTGAAGCAAGGAGGCACCAAAGCCAAGTCTTTCCAGTTTGCCACAGCGATGTCATGGTTGATTCTGTTGAAGGCAGCAGATAGGTCCATGTAGACAACGTTCGTTTGTGAAGCAGATGAAATCCCATCCATGATGAAGGAAGTGATTGATAGAAGGTTTGTGGTCGTTGAACGATTGGGCATGAATCCATGTTGGTCGTCGCTGATATATTGTTTCACGTGGAAAAATACGGATTCCAAAACGGTCAGTTCAAACAGCTTAGAGGCTGCGCACAAGCTCGAAACCCCGCGATAGTTATCAGCATTTCTCCTAACTCCCTTTTTGTGCACGGAAAACATGTACGCTTCTTTCCATAGTGTTGGAAACTTACCGGTCGTCAATGATGACCGATATATGTAGCATAATGGTGCAGTCAGCGAAGCAATGCAATGTTTTAGAAACACCGATGGAATACCATCCGGTCCAGCGCTGCTTGACGTCTTTAACTTGTTTGCAGCAGCAACGATATCTGCATCGTCGATAGGGATTACGTTGAAATACCGGTCAGACAAAGGGACGTTATCCGAAGCAACTTCGATTTGCAGGACATCGTTATGGAAAACATCTGCAAACTTTTCAGAGAACATGCTACAGATGTCCAATACGGACTCAGCAATGACCCCGTTCTGAGAGATGGATGAAGTTAAACCGTTTTCCATGCGTTGCTCATTGATGTATCTTCAGAATTTCTTAGGATTATGCTTCAGTTTGCTTTGCAGCTTGCGTTGGTGGGCCGAGAAGCAGGTTCGAGCGAACTGCTTATATCGATGGTTGAGCGTCACGTAATGGTTCCGTAATGCTATCTACTGGTGTTTGGAAAACCTACGTAAAGCCACCCTCTTTTTTGATTTTTGCCTGCGCAGGGCATCTGTCTGCCATGGTACTTTTTTCGAGGCTGGAGAGACTTTCTTTGGAACGTGTCTGTCGATCAAGTAGCTCAAGATGTTGGAGAAAAGTGGTAGTGGTATTATCGACGTCGTTCATGTCAAGGGTTTCATTCCAGTTAATACTGCTAAGCACATCGAAAATGCTGTCGTAATCTGCATTTTAGAAGTCATGATAGGTGGATAACGATACAATAGCTGGTTCGATCAGTTCACTAGTCACGAGATTAAGAAGAAGTGGTGGATGATGAGGCATCTGTTTTTCTAGTGCAAAAGGGGCTAGCTTGATGTTTGGTGGAGTGTCGGCATTCACGAAGCAAAGGTCAATAGATCGTCTATTTTCATTCACATTGTCGTTAATCTGACGTAAGGATGCACTGACCTCGCATGGATGCGCGATTAAGAAGGGTCAGGGTAAAGTAAGTTGTCGGGTCCACGACGCCATTTGACACCGGGGAGGTTGAAATTCCCGATTATAACGATTTCGTCTCTAAAGGAGGCATTTCCAGAAATTTGTTCAACTAACTGAACGTGCACATTTATGAAATCATCGTCGCTAACTCTGATGAGGAAAGTAAACGGTACATAGATACAGGGTATGATCCTTGAGATTCAACGAGATCCAGACTTGCTCCATCGATTTCCAAGATTCATCTTCAAAAAGGCGCGATTCTAGACCGTAACGTGCAGCGATCAAAACGACTCCACCAGAAACCTTTCGACTATTTAGTGCACTTCGGTCGCACCGAAATACCTTGTAGGACGAACCAAAAGCAGCTATGGAGGGAGTGTTATCATTGAGCCATGTCTCAGTATGGACGATTATGTCGTACAAACAGTCCGAACTAGCCAGAAAGTATTGGACTAGACATTCTGGCCAACATTCTGGTAGTAAACTTGCAGTCCGTGCACAGAGATTGCTACCAACCATACGGTGGTCATGGTCATGGAGGAGTTGGCTGTATTGGACGAGGTTTGTGAGCGGTCGTGTGACAGGCTCTTCATTCATCGTTCTCTTTGCTCAACACATGGCAGGTCCTTATGATCAGCAGAGATTGGAAGGAAGTGTTGATTAGATGTCTAAGAACTTAAGAAGATGCTGAAAACTCACGCTACCTTCATAGACATCTGGAGTTGGAAATTGGATGGGATTGTGCGAAGGGCTTTCCTTGGCGAGAAATGTATATTTGCTTTGATATGAGATATGTTTTAAGACAAATGAGTCGTTGGGAGTGACGGAGCTAAGAAAATAAATGCACGGCTTTGTTGTTCGCTTTGCTAAGCTAAAACACAGGCGTTTCTTAGGTTGGAACATGAGCATTAACAATTGTCCTAGCCTTTTATTGCTTATGGTTATAGCGCTATTACTTGCATTCTGAAAGAGAAAACCAAATAGCAGGAAACGGAAAGGAAAAAGAAAATACAAAATCCCTATCAACGAAACGCAAAACCCAAGATCAACGGAAATGTGAAAAACTACAAATAACAACAAAGAAATGAGTTCTGTGCTGTTTGGAACCGTTTAGACATAATGAGTAAAAATAGAACGAGCTTACCAAGTCAGTCGTCAGTTCAATGCCGTTTTGTAGCAATGCCGTTTTGTGTCGCAGTCCTATGGTCTGCTATATGAAAGTCAACATAATCTTGAATTTCTTTGAGTATCTCAAATGTAACATTTGGCTCTGCAACATGCAACGAATGGGATGCTGTGGACTTTGCTCCGTTTTCAAAAGCGAGAAAACCGCAGATGCCTACAAACAGTCGTCATTCCAATCCGGGTCTTTATCGAATTTATAGCGGTGCTTTCATTGAAAGCTTCGACACCGATAACCGTCAAAAAAAAACTGCCGTATTCATAACTGGAATCGTGAGTCTCTGAATGCGGAATACTCGGCACACTTAGAAAATTTCAAACGATCCTAGAACCGCATATTTTGGGCAAACATTGAATCTTAACAGTAAATCACTTGCACTAGGCTTTTTCACGTTTACTAAATCTTCACGACCACAAACCGTTCTCTGTACTTGTATGATAATGTTGATGCATCGGAAGCTTACGCAACCATTTCACACGCGACAAAATTTATTACAAATTCTCGATTTACGTTTTCAACAAAAACAAATCCAAATAATAAAACACTTCAACACAAACAAATCTAAATATACAAACAAATGATAAACAAAACAGGTTCACTCGTAATTAGTGCCTACTCAGGTTTTGACTCCTCGAGGGCTAAATAAATAGATGGTGATTTTGCGCAAATGTAATCACACTTATTAAAAATAGTTTCAGTGCACCAAATTTAAAAATAATTTTGGATTTCACACGGAAATAATTCCGTGAAAAAAAGTGTGTTTTTATGTAATATCATGAACTGTTTTTCATAACTCAAGCTATGCGTTACGGTGAACGGAACATGATTTTTAGAATAAATGTATTTGAACTAGATTGGGCATTCAATCAGTTCTTCCGAAGTGTATGAATTTTTTTTTGATGAGTGATATCTCATTTCGCTACTGCTGCTGAAATAGCGTGCCTCTCAAATACTTTCATGCATTTTATGTTATATCCGTAGTGTTTGGCACAGAACAACTGTTGTGAATAATCAATCCAAAAGCAGATTGTTTAGCTCGAAAAATCAAAACTAATCAATATGGCATTATTGTTTCTGATAAATAACTAAGGTTTACAAAAGCAGGTACGTCCCATGTTTGGAACAGATATTGGATTAGGATTACTGAACCGTTTTCGTTATTCATCCTTTTCAAGGTCCAGCTATACCTGTTGGCCACTCCACTGGAAGAAAATTTCACTGCACTGCAACTCAGATTCGTGCACATGCACACATTTTTTTTCTCAGGGATTCTTTTCACCAAATCTCGTTCTTTAGTTCTCAGATACGTCAGAAGCCCTGCCTATCAGATGGCGGAACGCAACGCAGAAGACCACAATTTCAACCACATGACGCAGCCTGCTGGTTGAGACTTGCTGAATGATTTTCGTGAACGACATCCGGAACTTCCGTTGCGTGCTCCTGAGGCAACCCCTGCGGCACGTTTGCAAGGCTTCAACCAGGTAGCAGTCAGTAGATTTTACGATGTTTTCACTTCTAAGTTGGAAGGCAACAAGTTTAGTGCATCCTGCTTCAACGTTGACGAAACATCCGTGGTTACCGTAAGGTGTACAATGTTCACTGCCGTGAGTTGAGCGATCCCATACATTTATTTACTATGTTGTTACTAGGTTCAAACGAAGAGATCCAAGGTGTTTGCGTGGAAAGGCCGACGACAGGTAGGACCTGTGACATCCGCGGAGAGAGGAATGTTGTCCACAGCATGCATTTGTATGTCAGCTTCTGTGCAGATACTTCCACCAATGCTGATATTCCCTAGGGCTCGATTGACGGCAATCTAAATAAAGGTGCCCCTCTGGACACAATTTTTGTTTGCAACTCCTCTGGTTGGATAACCGTGACTGATTTCAGGATCTAGTTTGAACAATTCGTGAATTACGCACGCCCGACATCTGATAATCCGGTGCTTCTTCTATTGGATGGTCATAGCTCCCAAACCAAAAACCTTATCTTCATCGAGAGAGCACATAAGTGCCATGTCACAGTTGTGAGCTTGCCTTCACACTGCAGTCTCAAGCTGCAACCGATATAAGCTTTATGGGTCCACTTAAGACTGCTTTCTCAAAAGCAGTGGAAGATTATCTCAAGTCTAATCCAGGTAAAGTGGTGACTCTCAACGAAATCATCATGAAATCATCAAACAATATCATGATTTCATGTGTACACTTTTGGATTTGATAATGGAAACAGGCACACATTTGTTTCCGTGCAGAGCTATTTTAAATGCAAGATACGAATATGCATCACCTCAATAATCCTTAACAATTTTTCATTGCCAAGTTTAAGAACGTGGTTTCCCATACCGAAACCATGAGCAAAGTTTCATCCAAATCGGAGAGGGCCATGCAAGATTATGATTTCTTTTGACTGATTTCACCTGGACAAGCTCTCCTTCTGAAAATTACTCTCAGATAGTGTCGCGCAGTGCAAAATGACGTCGCGGATCAAGACTCTATGTATCGAGCATCGTTTGACTAAGTTTCGATACCTTTGCTGGCTAGCATATCTGGCAACCCTATGACACTTTATTCTAATGCTAAGCTCTTCTGCTCTTCATTCAGGTTCCAGTGGTATATCTACTCTGACAAAGGATTAGTCAGCTCCAAATATTTCCCTCAGCTTCCGTCGAACCGTTGTTGGTGATAAAAGCGTACGGTGATAAGCGGCTAAGCAGCAATTAGTATATAACAAAGTTTCATCTCGCTACCAGCTCAATTACCTCCAGTGGCAGCGAGCAGAAATCGTTGCAGAAATTTCCATCTGGCAGATGATTAATCCAGCGGGAATTGCACTAATGAATGAGCTCCGGATGCTTTCTGTTCATGAGCTTATGTGTTGGGTTTTATTGGTATAGCTGAAGACAGAATGTGTACTTAGGCACTTTATTCACCGGTCAGCAGATAGTTAATCTCCATGGATGTACCCTATCAAGAGTGCATTTGTAATTGCAACCTGTTCGGATCGTTCGTTTTTTGTACAAAACATTACCTTAATTTTAATTGAACACTTCAATCCAGACGTTCGGCAACATTAATTACTTTTTTCTATAAAAAAATATTCCTCAAAACCTTAATCCTCCTCAAGCATGGATGACACTAACAAAATTGCTTACCAACTCTTTACTCAAGTTGAAAGTCTAAAGACTGAAATTCACTCCTGCACAATAGTTGCTTCCAACGCAGACACTTTGGTTGAGGAGTACTGGTGAGAATAAAATGGGAGTGTTTTATTTGTTAAATTATTCATCCCTTCTCTAGGTGAACACAAGAATATAAGACGGTACACACAAAGTTCATTCTTCGTCGTTTTGTCTGTTTGTTATAGAGAAACACATTTGGAGTTGCATGACAATTGTTCTGTTGAGACGGAGTATGACACAAGTCTCGGAAACAGAGAAAATCCCTTAAGATACATCTCGGGCACGATTGACGCCGGAGGCTATGTAAGTTATTTTGGCAAGATTTGTTGACTGACAAGTATTGGTAATAAAAAAAAGGAATGAATAAAACTGATAATCATAAATAATTTTTCACATCTGGTCCGTATATAAGCGTATCCTCTACAGTCGACTAGTAAATGTTGGATTGTGAGTTGTACGCCGCAACTGTTGCATACAGGTGATGAGATTCTGGTTAGTAAATACGAGTGTGTAAGACGGGTGTGTCCAATTTTAAGCCGTATTAATATGCGTTCTTCGGAGGCACATTTTTGATCCTCATATTTAACGGGAAGTCGTTTGATTTGTCTCAGGTGTGCCCGAGTTTGATGCCATTCTGTTTCCCATGATGACCAGATTTACTCCTTTATGGAGTGTATTGCGTCTTGGGATGGTACAGGAATATCTTCCAAAGGTTTGTTTCGCCCTTGCTTTACTGAAGTATCCGCTAGTTCGTTTCCGACAATACCGACATGACCAGGGATCCAACTGAAAGTAACGTTTTGGTTTTCGATGATTTTTTTCCACTGATTGGATCCATGGATGTTTTGATCGACCTTTGTCCATTATATGAAGTTGCTAACATTCGAGAAATGAAACACAAGTTTACATACATCACAAATGAAATTCGCAAATTTTTCCTCTATATATATAAACTGACAAACCTTTCATGTGGTAACATTATATTAATTAAATACAATAATCTATCCGGCGTCGTTTGCGACATAAATTTCAATCCCAGACAATAACATGGACTGTAGTGCTCTCCCTTCTTGTGCATTAAACGAAACGTTCATTAAGTCTTCCTCCCGCTGTGGCACACCTCGCCATCATTCTGACCCTTCCAAATTAACACGGAAAACATCATCCACGTACAACACGCACGTGTACACAATCGCTTGCTCGTGTGTTCACACCTGACAAGTTGGTAGATAACGCTCCGTCTACGAAGTTCCACAAGATTGAGAAAATAGGAACCTACATCTTCATCGTTGAATCGCTTGGAAACGAACGAAACTCGCCACGGATGTTTTAACGAGGAAAATTTCCATTATTGATAATTTCCCCTTCGTTTCGTTCCACCAGAAAGTACTGATTTGTGCTCAGCGCCTTTATATCGTAGGGCCATTGCAGGCTGGATACCACGTAGGTCTGCGGTAGCAACAGGAACCGGAAGCCACCCGCAAATAAGGAAGTTAAGCAAATGGAAAACTCTGCGCCACTAATTGAGACACTTTGTCTTGTTGTTGCAAACACACCCGTGAATAGGACCAGCAACTTTTCTTGTCCACAGCTTGTGCAGTTTAGATTTTATCAAACATTTTCTCGCCTTTCGTGGAGTCTTAAAGAGTATGATCAATAAATTCCAATATATGCCGAGGAGGAAGTTTTCATTGTTCAACAAATTCGGTAGAGGAGTGCGACTTGTCGACCAACTGCTGTGTTGCTGCGTTAATCCAATTTGTAAAGTTAAATAAATGCACTGAAACAAATGATTAGGGTGGATTAGGGGTAGCTCGCCTTCAAAACGGCTGTTCATCCCTAGAGGGATTTCGAAGCATTATAGTCATCGTCGCTTCATCAACTTTCGCTTCCCCTTCGTTTCGACGAATGGTAAACATTTACTTTGCGGCGGGTTCCAGTTGGGGCCAGGAAAGGTAATTTGCCTTGTTGTTATGAATTTAATTCGTTTCACTGGATAAGTGCGGGTGAGATTTTGCAACCAAAAGCCGAAGCTACTTTCTTCCTATCGCTGTTTGGAAATCTGTTTTTGTTAGAGGTGATGATAAGAAGAATCAAAGTTTCTTAACAAACCACTTTTATCTTTTTGACAACAAAGCATCGATGGAAAATCACGGGTTGGGTGAAATTTCTCATTGGAGGTACACTGTACATATTTTTCGTAAATTCGCTTACGCTGTTTTTATGAACAGAGTTTTCGTACATGAAATACATGTTTGTTAAATTAATGGAAGAAAACTACGCAAATACCTTTTCCCAAGAAATCAGGAGCTACAGAAGCAGATCAATTTAGAAGAATCTCTATGTGTAATGTAGCTTACAAAACGTATGCTACGTGGATAGTTTAACAGGTAAGGAAATATTTATTTATTTATTTATTTATTTATTTATTTATTTATTTATTTATTTATTACAGTCAACAGGTAAAATATTTGCCCCAATGACCGGCAGCTAAACTAAATTCACAAAATCACAAAATTAAACTGACTAACAAAAAACACGTCTTAAACGACACTCATTAGTTTCTCTATGTACATTAAATCAACCACAAAGTAACAACTATTAAAAAGACGACACATACTGCGCAATGGCTCATGAAGACCATAGTTGGTTCTTGGCGCGGGAAGGATCAGAAACGAATGTGTGCGTAGATTACGGCGACGTAGTTGATGCCAACATGCCGAGCAATGTACCTAGAACAATCAATGTTCCCTTGCAGGAGATCGCCAATAAAACTGAATGCTATAGCAGGGTAGATTATAAGGGTTTCTCCACCTGAGATGACGTGGGGCAAATCGAATGAATTTCCGCTGGATGGCCTCAACACGCTGGATTTCATTCTGGTAATAGGGGGACCAGACAACAGACCAATATTCCACGGTAGGGCGAATGATTGCGCAGTAAAGCGGCTTCAGGCAGTACACATACTTAACCCTTATGTGTTCGGCAGGGTACCCGGGTACGTTTTCAAGTTTTAGATTACGAAATTTCATTGTTTATTTTAAAACAGGAAGCTTGAATTCAGTGACATCTGAATAAAAGATGAAAGGCAACTTTTTGCATAAAAACATTATGTATAGTACCAAGAAGGGGGGGGGGGAAGTGACCGCAAGAATTCTTTTACAGCGGTTTATTTACCTAGGCGCTCACTTTCTGTGGTATAAATTTCACGGTGTTTCGTGCAGTGAGTCAAAAGTTATTTCAGATGGAAGCCGAGAGGAGAGATATCGCAGGATATCGTTCATATCGAGCCAGCAAGCAACCAAACAGAACGTTGAAGCAAAGTTTCGTCACCAAAACTCGAGCTCGGAAATTGTACCAGCAGGTTTTAACGAAGTACCAAGGATGTCTGCACATCGCCGATGAAACCTACGTCAAAATGGATTTCGGACAGCTTCCTGGCCAAAAATTTTACATGGCGACGGCACGAGGAGATGTTCCTGCGAAGTTTAAGTTTGCTTTTATGGACAAATTTGCCAAAAAAAAAACTGATGATTAGGCAAGGGATATGCAGCTGCGGAGCAAAGACCAAAGTGTTCGTGACGAATAAGACGATGGACTCGAATCTGTACAAGGAAGAATGCCTCAAGAACCGCATACTACCTTTCATCAAAGCCCATAAAGGTCCCGTGAAGTTTTGGCGAGTTGCCACTACAGCCGGGAAGTCGTCCAGTGGTACCGCGATAATAACGTTCATTTCATCGATAAAAACATAAATCCACCCAACTGCCCGCAGTTCCGGCCCATCGAGAGATTTTGGGCAATAATGAAGCGGAAGCTTAAGAAAAGTGGAAAAACGGCTCGGGACGCGACTCAGATGACCAAAATATGGAACAAATGTACCAAGGAAGTTGACTCTGGTACCCGGGAATCCGGGTTTCCGGGGCTGTGGTTCTGTACAGAGACACTATTTAGGAATATCAATTGAATTTCCGGGAAAGAATGTCAAAATCTTTGGAACAATTCCAGAAACTATTTCTATTCCATTGTGAGCCATATGCCGACTTCTAAATATGTTCATTACCACTCGAGGCCTCACGGGAACTTGTTCCAGAATGACCGGTCTGAGGACAAATCATCAGATAGCCACAAAACGTTGAAAAATAAGTACTGGAGAAGAGCGGACTGAATTTTGATACCCATAATGCCAGGGTTTCTTTTTAAAAATGTTCATGACCTCACAAAACCCCACCGGAACCAATTTCGGAATAACCATTCCGGGGACAAATCATCAGATGGCATTCATTCCCGGAAATTTAATTGATATTCCTAGATAGTGTTTCTGTACCGCACCACAGCCCCGGAAACCCGGATTTCCGGGAACCATATGAATCAAAACGAACATTGCCTGTAATGACTATAAAGCGAATGAGTTTTTAAATCTAACGGTGCCAAAAGAATTATAATGGGCCCATAATTGCCAGAGTAACAAACATTTGAATTTGATGGGTACTCGGGTACCCTGTCGATCACTTAAAGGTGTGTTTTTCTGTCGAACACATAAGGGTTAATTTTTTTTTTGGCAAAAAGGAACAGGAAGCCTTACTGCTTTGATGCCTTGGACACGACGTATGCTACGTGGTCTTTGGATGTCACTTTAGAGTCGATGAGAATTCCCAAGTCCTTGACCGTAATTTCGCTCAAATCCTGCCAGAGCATAACCGAATTTGTAGAGTTCATGTTTACGGCCAAATGAAATCACCGAGTACTTGGACACACTTAATGTCATCCAATTGATGCGACACAATTCAGCGAACGCTTCTAGCTGTTGTTGTAGAAAAACGGCGTCTAGTGGATGCTTTATCGCGTAGAATAGCTTCAAATCATTGGCTTTAGGCTTTAGGCATTTGAGGATGAGATTGACATCGTTAATGTAAAGCAGGAACAAAAACGGTCCAAGCCTAAAGGCACGCCGGACAATGCTAGAAATGGTGACGAAACGTGATCACCGATTCTGACGGACATACTACGATCGGTTAGGTAGGATCGCAGCCAGATAAGCAAGCTGTTGCTCATGCCTAATTTGTCAAACTTAGCTATTGCTATCTGGTGGTTCATTTTATCGAACGCAGGGGAGAGATCCGAGTAAATAGCGTCTACTTGATGACCGTTTTCTATATGCTGGACCAAGAAAGAGGTGAAGCACGTCAAATTAGTATTGTCGAATGTTTAGGAATAAATCCATGCTGATCTGGCGAAATATAGTGCGCGTAGCTCTGCACTAGCTTTCGAAGAATAATCAACTCAAACTACTTTGATACTGCAATAAATGCAGCTATACTCCGGTAATTTGAGACCATTGAGACCATTTGAGACCTTATGTCTGTTTCCAGCAGTGGATATCTTCAGTTCTGCGATGTAAAATGCAATTTTTCGCACTGTTCCAGTACGTCACCCCCTTAAAAAACCATCATGGTCGAATCCACGCCTACGCGTACTGAAGCGACAACGCTCTGCCGCCTTCCGCAAGTAACGTTTGCATTAAAAAAATAGACTTTTTTCGGATGGTGATAACAAAAAAAAGCTAAGACAGATAATTGCTTTTGATAAATTTCCCATGAAAGGAAATTATTTACGCTTACTTTCAAAAAAAATCTACGCCCTTGCGAGTGGCCTTCCGGCAGTTAACCGAAACATTCGCCATGGCGAACGAAAACATGCGTGTAGGCATATTTTTGAGTTCTTTCTTCGTTTTAATAATCAATTCCTCCTTAGTTTTCGCGACAAAATTGTTGGAGTAGATCTTACGCTTCAGGTTGGCCCAGAAATTCTCGATGAGATGCAGCTGGGGGACGTTGGGCGGGTTCGCCGACTTGGGTACCACATCGATATTCAGCCGCTCCATCTCCTCCAACGATCGCTTCGAGTAGTGGGCCGACGCCAGATCCGGCCAGAACACCACGTCTTTGCCCTTATGGTGTTTCTTGATGAACGACACAACTTCCGGTAGGCATTTCCTATAAATTTCCCCGTTCACGGCCAGTCCGGAGCGAAAGAAGCGCGGCTTTGACACCCCCTTCTCGCTGATTGTCAGCCACAGCAGCACCTTCTTGGGGAACTTGGTGTGTGAAATGAACTTCACCTTGGAGCTCACTTCCTTCGTGGGGAAAGTAAAATACGAAGTGCCCTGCCAGTCGTTGCCAGCCAGGGTGAGATAGGTCTCGTCGTCCATCACCACCACAACGTCGCGATTCGCCGGGAAAATCGAGTTGACCACCTTATTCAGCCGCTGCAGCTGCGTCATTGCCTTTAGCCGAAACCAGTGGACGCAACTTCCGCTTCCTGACATGTATGTTCATGTTTGCCAGGTACTTTTTCACTGTTTGGCCGGTTGAACCGACCTCCTGGCCAAGCGCACGCAGCGATGTAGCCACTTTTCCCTCGGTCTTCCTCTTCAGTATCCTTTGGAGCTTCTTGTCGCTCAGGGTCGTCGGCCGTCCGGAACCGGGCTTTCTTCGACGCGGCGGGGTGCCGTTTTTAGAACGCGCACACTTCTGAACGGAGTTGCTTCACTGTTTTTGCCATCACGGTTAGAGTTATTGTCTGCTCATGGGTTACTATGATTGATGCTGCATGGGTACCCAAGTAACATTGCTAACACCACCCTGCTTTATTAAGTTTTATTAAAATTTTATAAAAGCCACTTGAAATCAATTTGGTTTTATTATGGCACCAAGAGGTGCCAATAGGTTTCATATTTTAGTCAGGTTTATGAGAACCTACACAGCTTGCTTACAACGATCTTAAAACCTTGTTTCTCAAATTCCTTTTACTTCTATCAAAGGTTTTATTTCGACTTTATGAACTCGTAAAATGCTGTATTGAAATGCCGTTTTAGGACTCATTGATATTATCTTATTATGGTCAGTTGAAAAAGCATTTTAAAACCATTTTGCCTCCAGTAAATGCATTAAACGGTAAATTGGCATTGAAGGAAGTCACCATAAGACCAAATAGTTTGGTGAAAGTCATTGCGAAGAAAAATTGGCTTTATGACAAAACTGTGTTTTTTTTCCAATCGCCATATTGAAATATAAGAAATAATTGAAATGTGGAAAAATAAATGCATCAAATTTTCAATGGTATGCAAATAAACTGTAGATCGGAGACTAATTTCGGCATTCTTTTAGATAATCTCATCCAATTCCAATCACTTTTCAGGAAATTCATGATTAATTTATCGAATGTATTTGTTTTAATTTGATTTATGTTGTTGTAAATTCGCATAATTTTCGAGGCGCATTAATTTTCGGCTCTTAGCGCCCCAATATTCACCATAAAAATAAATGCGCATATAATTTGGAGCATAATACGCTGTAGAAAACACAATTTGTTTTAGACCTTTTTTTTTTAATGATAAATGAATCAGAAGAGCAGAGAATCGAACAAAGCAGAACAACAAAGAACAACCTCGATTTCACAGTAAAGTTTGACAACTGTGGCCATTTGCCCGCATTCTGGTTTTCATGGCAGCCAATAGGTTTTATGAAGGTTCTCAAGTGGTCATAACATCTTTCACTAGAACATTTTCAAAATCTTTATGTTCTTATAAAGGTTTTATTAACTTGTTTTCACAACCGTCAATAGAGTGAGCTGTTTTGTACAAATTTCGGCTTTAAAGAAGCATAGAGGAGGTATTGGTAGACAAAACAGTTTTGATTGTAGTTTTATCAACAAAGCCGGGAGAAGTGTTATACGTCTGGAATAAAACTAAAGTTGTTACTTGGGTAGTTCTGTCAGTGCGGATGAAGGTAAACCCATGAAAAATCGGCAATTTTTATCCAATTTTTTTTAATGCAAACGTTAATCCAGCTTGGTTGTAGTCGCCGAATACTAGCGCAGGAGAGTGAGAGCTCAGTTGAGATGATATTGAGCCTAACAGTTGAATCCAATGATAGGATGATTGTGAGTAGTTTTTGAAGGTAGACTGCGTCCATGCTAAGTGTGTTTCGTGGAAGTTGTAGAACAATCAAAATCTGCTCCAATTGGCTGGAAATGGGCGACTTGCAGAGCCTAGTTGAAACAGTAATCAGGACCTCTCCGCCATGTGTTTTATGACTATTCAGCGGGGATTGATCAGTTCTGTAGACATTGTATAATGATCCGAAAAGTTAATACAATCATATCATATGCTTCCTCCGAGATTGTCAGAAAGAACGCATCAATTTTGGTCCTCAACCCACGAACGTTCTGATAGTATATCCGCAATTCATTCGAGGGACGATATCTTGGGACCCTGGCCATATAGAACTGTGGCGGATTCGACCATACCAGCGTGAATCTAGCACTATGGCAACCAACACTTCGTTTACCCACACCGATGGCTCATCATCGGCTGATTACTAAAGTGACAACGACCATCGGGTAAATTGTATATGATCTCCAGATTTTGTGTAAATAAAGTGTTTAGTTATAATTCGACTACACATCAGATAAGACGTCTACGCCTTTCTGAATATCCGAAAATA
Organism: Aedes koreicus; assembly: GCA_024533555.2. Taxonomy (NCBI): domain Eukaryota; kingdom Metazoa; phylum Arthropoda; class Insecta; order Diptera; family Culicidae; genus Aedes; species Aedes koreicus. The sequence goes on from JAHHFK020002863.1 coordinate 50,825, forward strand.
GAATATCTTAATTTAGAGACAATAAACACCCCAACGAACGTTCCTGTATTCGAAATAGTTGTTCAGAGGGTCATGGTCTTTTCATTGGTGTGAATAATTCAGTTTTTTTTTCGCTACGCGGTGCTAATACACAACTGAGTTTCCTGAACAGAATGTACATTTTAACCCTGTCCATATGGAAGGTTTCCGTCTTCGACAAAATTGTTCAGTAGTTGCGTGCCATTAGCTTGATGGAAATAAGTTCAGAATTTTCTCACTACGCGACGCCTTGACCTAACGTACAACTTTGCCGAAGGCAGGAACGTTTTTAATGGTCAAAATTCCAAGTTACAGCTTGGTCAGGAAACTCGAGTGCCGCGTTGTGGAAAGATTGTGAGCTGCTGGACATCAATGAAAAAGTCTTGTTCCACTGAAAAACGTATCCGAAGACAACATCTTTCCAAAAAGTTAGGATCCCCAGATATGGCACCTTCACGAAATACATTGACACACTAGCACCGTGTAGCGACAACATTTTGAACTGCTAGTCACCATTCAAAAGGTATTGACCCACTGAAGAACATTTTCCAAGACATACACATTCTATCTGGTCAAGATACCAAAATACAGCATATGGGAACGAATGTTTTGTGCAACGTACAACGCGCAAGTGCTCGTTGGCGCGAGTGCTGAAAGGTTAAAAGAAACATGCAATTTTCTACCTTATACTAATACGCACAAATAAAATGCAAAATTTGGCATACATTCATGGTATGTTTCGTGTAAATGTAGGCCAGATATCACATAAATTGGGTTTGTTGTATAAAAGATTGCAAACTATTTTGTTGTTCACGCTTGCTTTGGCTTGCGAATGATCGAGGGAAATTTCACGCGTCTGTTAAAATTCATCATTTTTTTATGTGTACATTTCGTCATATAGAGTATCTTAACATCAAATTCCAAACATATTATTTCCAATTAAAACTAGATGCATTAATTTTGAAATCAAGAAAGGCTATATCAAGTAATAAAGGCTGAAATGTGAACAGGTTATAAAACTAATTCTGACTTGAAAATCGTAAAAATTATCCAAAAGACTATTTTTTTATTATCATACATTAATGTTGGTTCTCTGTGTGTCTGTGTTTCTTTTCAATCAATCTCCCACTGACCGGCAGTGCTTTTATCGAAGAAACTTGTCTGCATTTCTTCAGTAATTTACATATATGTGATCACTATGTGTAAAAAATTTTAGCCCTGGAGATTGAAGGTGACGGCTCTATTGAAAACCAACGACCCATTTCAAGAATGCCTGTTCATACACATACATTCTGAGGTCATCTTCGTAAACAATAAGCCCCGCATGAAAATCTTCACACATCAAAAGGATATGTGAAGAGTTTTCACACTTCCAGAATCAAAAATGGAAATTCTTGATCCTGGCGTGTATATATAGTTAAGGTATGTTTTTGATAATATAAAACGACCTCACCAACGTTCCTTATCTGATGCTGGAAAGCTCGTCCGGATGCGGGAACGGGTCACTAAAAACACAAAAAATGAAAAAAAAACCATAACACACTATGAAAGGGACTCCATTCACAACGTCCTACGCAAAGCACTCGGAAAAACTATAATATCACCATTTGTTTTAGTTGAATGAAGGAATATGTTTTAATTTTATTTCCGCTAAAACGACGCAGCAAAAGCAAAACACGTCATTTTCATGCATTAACCAACAACATTAAACCAAACTCTGCTTCAAAAACAACAATAATGACCATGACCAACGTTCAAAGACGTAACAATGAATTTTGAAATATGAATTCTCGTCGATTGAATTCACGTCGTTGAATATGACAATGCAAACTCAAGGACAAAAAAAAGCTCACGCATGAATTTGGAGCGTTTGATTTTTTTCCGAAATTCAGATTACTTTTGATGTAAACTTTGTAAAAGTTTTGCGATCATGTTCGATGAGACTTATTAAAATTCTGAAACTTGGTAGATCTTCGCTATGGTTTGCTAGCAATTAAATTCCAACAGTGGAAAGAATATCCGCAGAATTAAAAAAAAAAAAGTATTGAAATCTAAATAAAAACATTTTGGAAAAAATTTAAAATAACCGTACATAACGGCAGATTGATTGAATGGTTCTCTAACTTATTAAATACTACTGTAATATGAATACACTGTTTTTCAAAATAAAAGTGTGTGTTTGGCAAGACCTAAAAATCTTTCATTCCGTCTTTTGAAAAGTTCAAAGGTTTTTTGCAACTTAAACATGTCTTATATTACTTTCATGTATCATTAAACGTATTCAAAATATGTTGAGTGGAAATATTCGAAGCCAATTGAACAATAAACACTAAGCTTTTTTGTTCACATCATGTAATGATAGTGATTGTTCATTCATTTATACATATATCATCTGACTGATGCTTGCTTGGATATGTTTACTTCATGGTGTGAACTTCTCTTCGGGTCCTGATAAGATATTACAAATTTCAAGGTGAGTTACTCTTTGAAATGCTTATTTTTAAGGCATTAAGGCAATTTTGTTATTTATTATTCTCGGTAGCCATACATACATTCCGTCGACGTTGAATGTCATAGCAGTGCTAACGTTCATTCAATTCATCAAAACAATCATGTTATGCATTGATAATCCTCTCTGATCCAACACAATGAAACAGCAATTCATGGACCGTTTTATCTTTCTTTTCGCCTTTTGCAACCTACAATGACAGCTCAGAAAAAATAAGTCTAATTTCTGAGAAAGGCGTGTATTCTCCAAAAGCAGTGCCATCCTCATTCAAAACGAGTTGATCCGGTAACAGGCAGAAAAATAATGATTATATTGTCGATCAACATCCTCGGAAACATATATGTATTGGGTATCACTCGAATTATTTCAAAATTAATTTCAAAGCCCCACACCTAGACTGAGCGAGACATTTGCCAGAACCATGATACCACTGGCATCAGAACCAATATCGTCTGTCTGTCAGGCACTTTTTTGCCAGTCACTTTGAACTTCCTCTACTGGAACGGACCGTTGGACCGAGCATTAATATTCGTAGTTGGGGGGGGGGGGGGGGGGGGGGGTTTGTTAGCGTTGTCCTGGATCACATCACCGGGACGGATGTACCATTGATCCGGCTCGTTGCCGTCAGTCGTTGGAATGCTAATGGATTCTATGAGTAGGCTGATTCAATTATGCCTGCATCAATGATAATCAAACGAGACTTTTTATTATTATGTTTTCGGACTACCGGACGGCGCTGCTTCTGAATGGTTTCAAAGGACGAGCGAGGTCTAGTGAAACTGTAATTACGTCACGGTTTGGATTTTTGTTATTGAACAGGCGTTATTTTCATATATTGAAATGGAGACTGAGGAGCATTGGAACAAACGAATAATGAAGTCATTTAATAACATCACACGGACCATTGATTTCAATCGAATCATGGATTGAAAAGGCTGATCGGATAGAAAAAAAACATATCTACGGAACATTCTCATAAAGGGAACAATGTTTCCCTTTGGATATTAATATGATAAGGAATAAAGAAAAACGGCATAAATTGGAAAATAAAATCAAATTCTATATTAAAACCAGCATGTGTCCCAGAACGACAAAACTTAGCAACAATTTCTCTAGATAAGTACTAGACCCCCCCCCCCCCTCGTAGACTTTTCTTCATGCATTTGAATGAAATTTGGTATGGGGCATAGACTTTGGCAGCCCCCCCCCTCCCCCAGAAAAGTCTACGTGGTTTATGAATAGTCCCTTAGGTAAAAATATAAATACATACTTATTTTTCATCATTTCAGTGTTGCAACGGTGCCAGAAATTTCAAAACATACAAAACAAACTGATATATATATATATATTTAGCACAATTGATTCGTTATTCTTGAATGGGCTGCAAAATGGTGAGTAGACAACTGGGATGGAGCGTGCGTCCCCGCAACATAGCACTGGTCCTCACAAGTTCCTACCTCATGCTTCCACGGGTCAAGAGATGACAAAGACCGCCAGCTAAGGGTTGCGTACTTAGCTGGTAGTGCAGCCTGGGCACTGTTGTCCTTCTGACTTCAGCTAGATTGAGGAGGTGCGTTCCGAGCGTCTGTCCACCAAGGAGGTGCAGCTCATACAGCGTCTGTCCTGGCATCCAACGGCTGAGTAAGAAACGCTGTATCACGTCATCTATACCTTATGAAGCAGTCCCACCAACGCGATGTAGGAAGGTAGCATGCTAAAATCTTACCCTACCACATAAAATGGAAGTATTCTTTATACGGTGTATAATTTCAGATCATCTATGGAATAATGTTAATAATTTTAAATTTTTTGTTTCCTTCGTGGGAATGATAATGCAAGAGCGTCTACAATTGCAGCTGGACATGCAGACAGTAAAAATATAATTGTTACTATCATTTTATATTATAACATCCCTTCACAATATTTTTAAAGCTATTTTCAGGTTCGTATCTATGCATCGTCATAAGTTTTAGCCCACCAAACCCACGATATGTATTTGAAAAAATAGGATGGTTTTTAATGTTTTTTTAGAAAGGATCTAAATTCTACTAAATAAAATTTCCAAAAAAGTTTAATGATTCAAAAACTAAAATTGTTGATGATCTCTCATTTCCTATTGCACAGATATAAAGAATTATTGATGGGCCCAGTAGAAAGCAAGAGTCATCGGAGAATTCAAGTTTCATTTTTCTTTTCTATCTCTGGTTTTTTTTTTTGTAGATTTATTAAGCTTCCGTTTTTGGACAGTAATCATAATCATATGAAATTTATTCGGGCTAATTGTTTGCTTAAATTTTCTTTGCTATTCTGCTTGGCTGCCCGGTGATCAACTTTCTTTCATTATATCACTTTGGAAATTTTTGCCATTTCAGAATTTCAATCATCTAACATCACAGCAGAAGAGACAAATAGTTGCATTTCATTTTTATGTGTATAGGGTAACGGGATATAATGTCAGCCTAACTCCTTCATTCGGCCTATGTACCAAAAATATCATTAATTCACCGATAATCAACAAAATTATATTCCTATCAGGATGACCGATTTATTTCAAGCAATTGAGACATTATTAATCAATTAATAGTTGCTCACTTCCGCGTAATTTTCTATTTCTCAACTTTTTTATATATATATATATATATATATATATATATATATATATATATATATATATATATATATATATATATATATATATATATATATATATATATATATATATATATATATATATATATATATATATATATATATATATATATATATATATATATATATATATATATATATATATATATATATATATATATATACAGCAATTCCATGAAAAAAAGTTATACGATCTCTCAGAATTTTATAATATTCGGTAGGATTGTTCAACATCGAAAAATATTAGACCCGTATTTTTTTATTTCGTTATTAGACTGGACCTTTCTGCGTTAGACTGGTCCAAAAAATCGTGATTTTTCAAAATCTTCAATTTTCAAAAATTTATAACTCCTAAACCGTTTAACCGATTTTAGTCATTTTTGGCCATTGTATTGGTATTTTTTTGAATTTCCAAGCAAAAATACGAAACCTTTGAATATATCAATTTTTGTATGAAAAAAAATACAAAACAAATAGTTTTTCTTGAATTTGACTGCGAGGGGCCTCAACGACTCCTTGTTTTAGTATTTTTAAATGAAAGAGCATTCAATTTTACATAACATATCAAAAAATTGGAGATGTTCTGCGTGTCGTTTTGGAGATACAATTTTTTAAATAATAAATCATTACTCTTCATTTTATACATCACCCGCCTGTAGAAACGATGAAGATGCATGGTAGATTACCATGCGTCTCCATCCAATCAAACCTATGACTAATGAAATCTATGAGTAGGTCACAGAATGTCAAGTAAATATTATATAATAAATAATATTTACTTGACATAATTATATAATATTATAGCAACTAAGACTAATGAGACTTTAGGTAGATATTGACAATTTGATTACCTAACATTCTTTTCGTTACACAGAGGGGCATTGGTATTATTATTTAAAAGAAGAACCGTTGATACGTATTGACTACCTACTGTAGATGTAGAATGTTTATCGACCTGTGAGATTGAATTGAATTGTTTCTCGGCTGTAGCGATCAGGTCTACTCGCTGACGGGAGGGAGTAGAGTGGAATTTCTAAAGCGGAGAAGCAGCAGAGTGAACAACATCTCTTTCATTTCATACTCGTCGCTCGCTTGCGTTATCTGTTATTCTGTTGCTTTCTCGCTTTAGAAATTCCGCTCTACTCGCTCCCGTCTGCAAATAGACCTGATCGCTATAGCCGAGAAACAATTCAATACCTATTGTAGTCTAGGCTGCAGTTCACTTCACTTGATCGTAGGTACAATATAAACATCATATAAAACACGGAAATTTATGTAAGAAGTTACCAGTTGAAAACAAAGTATCATATCAGAACAGTTATATCAAAGAATATCGTAAAATGAAACGTAAGTGTTCAATTTGTAGTGTTTGGGTGTTGAGTTCGTGTTCCAGAAAAATCAACGCAAAATTGTACGACCATGCTGTGGAAAAAAGGTTAAAATTGATGAGAGTAGCTCTTTCATTTGTCAAAGTTGCTACAAGAAATTGTATAAGCACATTGATACCATGACCGAAGAACCCATTACAGGACCATCCAGTATAGGCACTACAGGTATGTTATATAAAAGTTCATATAATTCTGTTTTAATTTGAATTCTTCTCTTGCAATTGTTACTGGAACATTTTTATTTTTACATTCTTTTAGAATCGTGCGAAGCAACCAGTCACGAAACAATTGCCCTTGCAGGACCGTCCGGCATTGTTCCTTTTCCCTACCAAAGTAAATAATAAAATAGAAATTATTTGCATGATTTCCAATCAATCAATTTTTAATCAATAATTTGTTATATTTATTTACAGGCTCATTGGAAACAACCAGCTATGAATCGATCGGTACCACCAATAACACGTTTTTGTCTGACGATAATGAAATGCTAACACAGCTTAAGGATAAATTTAAGGAAACAAAAGATAGCAATGAGCGGTATAGGATTTTAACCACACTGCCCAAAAGTTGGTCTACATATAGGATTATGCAAGAGTTTGATGTTTCCCAATATATGGCCAACCAAGTGAAAGTATTACAACAACAGGAGGGAATAATGTCAGTGCCTAAAAAGAGGATTAGTAGAGCTTCGTTAGGAGAGGAAACGCTAATGCGTGTTCGTAATTTTTATAATAGCGACGATATAAGTCGTGTGTGCCCGGGAAAAAGGGATTATTTGATATCCAACAATGAAGAAGGTAGGATCTACATACAAAGAAGGTTAGTTTTATGCAATTTGCAAGAGGCGTACTCCATATTTAAAAATACTCATCCTGATATTAAGATTGGATTTTCGATGTTCGCCAGTAACCGTCCAAAACACTGCATTTTGGCAGGAACAAGTGGCACGCATACGGTGTGCGTTTGCATTTACCACCAAAACGTTAAATTGATTTTTAAAACACTCCAAAGTAAACAATTACTTCCAGATGGTGTTCAGTCCTACCATGATATGTTTTCAAAAATAATTTGTCAAAATCCAAATGAGCATTGCTGGCAGCAATGTTGCGAAAATTGTCCGGGAATGCAAATTTTGGCGGTAGAACTTATGACCATTCTTAATAACGGTCACGTTGAATCATTACAATTTAAACAATGGCGTCAAGCAGAAAGATGCAGTTTGGACTTAGTTGAAATGGACACACAAGAATTTATTGATACTTTTTTAGAAAAATTACTCAATTTATTGCCACATAACTTTACAGCTGAGCGACAGGCAAACTATTTAAAACACGTGAAAAACAATTTAAAAGCTACTGAGTGTATCATAATCTGTGATTTTTCGGAGAATTATTCATTCGTTGTGCAGGATGCAGTTCAAGGCTTTCATTGGGCAAACGCTCAATGTACTATTCACCCTTGTGCTATTTATTTTAAAGATGAAGAATCAAATGATTTGAAGTTTACCAGTTTTATTGCAATTGCTGATTTCACTAAACATAATCATGTCGCAGTGCGTCTTTTTTTGACTCAATGCATAGCGTTCATAAAAAGTAAGTTATCAGGTTTAGAGAAAATTTATTTCTTCTCAGATGGATCTGGAAGCCAATACAAAAATAAAATGACCGCTTTTAATTTGTGCAACATGCAAAAAGATTTTGGCATAGATGCCGAGTGGAATTTTTTCGCTACTTGTCATGGAAAGGGCCCTTGTGATGCTTTGGGAGGCGTATTGAAACGAAATGCTGCGAAAGCCAGTTTGCAAGATCATCACATAACAACGGCCGAAGAACTTTATTCATGGGCTATTTCTAAGCCAGACTCGAAAATACACTATCAATTTTTTTCGGAATCCGACTATAATAAAATGGAAAGAAAATTAAAAAATCGTTACACACGTGTGAAGCAAATTTCAGGGACTCAGTCATTCCATAGTTTTAAGCCTCAAAACGAAGAGTATATTATTGTGAAACAAAATTCATTTTCAACGGAAGAAAAATGTATAAAATTGTTATGAAAAAACTTAATAAATAAAAATAAATGTATAAAAGTGTTTTTCTTATTTTTTAACATGTTCATCATGTCGCGCGGCTTTAAAGTGTTTTTTTCTTGGAACTTACACTAAGCAAAAATATTTGAAATTTTAAAGCCTTATTTATTTGAAAAGGTAATCGTCAAAAAATAGCAATTGGTCTGTGTGGTTAACGGAAAGCCTTAAAGACTGATTCGAATGTTATACTAAGTTTGTAAGTAACTCATAGATTTCATTAGTCATAGGTTTGATTGGATGGAGACGCATGGTAATCTACCATGCATCTTCATCGTTTCTACAGGCGGGTGATGTATAAAATGAAGAGTAATGATTTATTATTTAAAAAATTGTATCTCCAAAACGACACGCAGAACATCTCCAATTTTTTGATATGTTATGTAAAATTGAATGCTCTTTCATTTAAAAATACTAAAACAAGGAGTCGTTGAGGCCCCTCGCAGTCAAATTCAAGAAAAACTATTTGTTTTGTATTTTTTTCATACAAAAATTGATATATTCAAAGGTTTCGTATTTTTGCTTAGAAATTCAAAAAAATACCAATACAATGGCCAAAAATGACTAAAATCGGTTAAACGGTTTAGGAGTTATAAATTTTTGAAAATTGAAGATTTTGAAAAATCACGATTTTTTGGACCAGTCTAACGCAGAAAGGTCCAGTCTAATAACGAAATAAAAAAATACGGGTCTAATATTTTTCGATGTTGAACAATCCTACCGAATATTATAAAATTCTGAGAGATCGTATAACTTTTTTTCATGGAATTGCTGTATATATATATATATATATATATATATATATATATATATATATATATATATATATATATATATATATATATATATATATATATATATATATATATATATATATATATATATATATATATATATATATATATATATATATATATATATATATATATATATATATATATATATATATATATATATATATATATATATATATATAAAAAAAATTCGAGTTGTCACAATATTGCACATATAATTTCTTCAGGCGCTTTGTTTACACTGAATGTCACCTGCCAGCCATGTTTTTGGAAACCTTGTTTTCGGAACTGTATTTGAACCTGAAAAATTGGTCTAGAAGAAAAACTGTGTGGATGACTATCGCTTTTTTCATGATGGATATTTTTCGAACATGACAGATGTATATTTTTCGGTAGCAAGCCAGCAACCGTAGTTAGAGTTTTTGTAAACACTATAATCAGCGGGTACCTAGAGACCATCTCGCCAAAAAAACGGTATAGTGGTGGACATCAAGCCACAGCAATTACACTTGTCATGGTAAAATAAAGGAGAAGAAGCGTTTGCGAAGAAATCCGCGTCAGAGTTCCATTCAACTGGCGGAAGATCTTCATCTATCATCATATATGCAGTATCCGACAAAACCTAAAAAATGAGGCTTAAAACCAAGCCATACAAGATCCAAACAGTACATGAGCTTACAAACAAGTAAAAGAAGAAGCGAGTGATTAGAGCTCTAGGCATTACTGCAAAGGGCCACGGAAGCAAAGCCAGAAAATATCGAATTTACTGACCGAAAAGCTCTTCAGCAATTCGCAAACAAGCAAAATGATAGGCTTTGGTTGACTGAAAAATGCCGAAAAAGCTCCGACGATTTGATGGCCACTGAAGAAAACCCGTGCTTCAGTGATGGTTTTGGGCCGAAATTATCCATTACGGTTGAACTCCGCTGGTTTTTGTTCCGAAAGGGGTGGCAGAAATCAATCAACAAACCTATCGTGAATTGAGTTTTAGAAGAATGCCGTTGAGCCGGTGGCTACTTGCTCATTTTGGTTCCCAACACATTGGGTATTCCAACAGGACTCCGCGCCAGCTCATAGAGCGAAATGACGCACCAGCACGGAGTGGCCGTCCAATTCGCCTGGACTTGAATCCAATGGACTTTTCTGTATGAAGTATGTTGGAGGCCAGGATCTGCTCTAGGAACCATGAAAGTTTGGTAAACCGAAAGAGACATCTAGTGGCTGAATGGGATCTAATGCCAGAAAAACACGTGCGAGCAGCATACAATGCGTTTTTTAATCATTTCTCGCAAAGGTGGTCATCTTGAATTAATTCGATGATTTTTCAAACAGTGAACTGTGATTTTTTTTTTTTTTTTTTTTTGTGTGAATTTGAAATCAAAAAATTTTGTTTTGTTGAATTTATTTAGATGTTACTTTCAATGTTACACTTCAATTGCCAGACCCTGTATTATCTTCCATCTAAATGAAAATAACCATAAACGGTTGGTCCAGTGCCAAAATGTCATGTAAATTTCCGACACATGCAAGCGTCCTTTAGAACATATAAATGACAAAAAAAAAAACAATTTATGGAAGATTTAATTTATTATTTATTGAAATCTTCTAGAAATGAAACCAAGGAACTTTCATTGTTTCTTTCAGGCATACAAGGTGGCACGGTAAAAAAAACACTTGAAAATAGTTAAAACTAAAACTTAAACAGGATCATATTTCTCACTCATTCTACTTGAAATGACATGCTTTCGAGCGTATTAACCTTACATTGTGTTTAGTGAAGTTCAAATCTTTCTCTTTAATATTCAATCACGGATCGAAGACACTTTTCAAAATTGTTGCAAGCAGTACGCCTCACCTCTTGAAGCATTTGATCCCAAATCGCCAACAAAACGTTTTTTTAAAGTCCTACACATGTGCGTCAACTCGCCCAGTTTTCTTAGGCATGTATCCCCAGATAGTGAAGTCCAGTGGGTTCAAATCAGGAGACGGTGCAGGCAATTCAGAGTAACTGATGAAACATGTTAAATTTTACTTACACAACTGCTGAACAACTACTGCCTGCTTCAGCGCTGAATCCTGTTGAAAAAAAAAACTTTCCTCTCCACATAGTTTCTTAGAACAGGGAATTGGTGGAATTTGATAACGTATTGTAAATAATACTGTTTGTTTATTTTCACGCCCCTGTCTATGAACAACAGAGGTAATTAGCCTTTTGACGATATGGCACCCCAAACCATCACCGCAGAAGCACTTTGGTATCGACTCAATCCATCGTCAGTCAGCTGGTATTTCACGAAAACTTGCTCCATATTCACGATCATTTTGTTTCTTCAGATACACATCCAAAGTAAAACCATTTTTCATCCGAAAAAATGATGGGATGACCAGCGTGGTTCAAGCAGCGCCCCCTCGATCTGGCAACTCTGTTCTTCTTCCGTATCAATCCCGTTAATCTTCGGTTTGTTAAAAAAAACCCATATCCAAGGTCCCGCGTTTAGCACATATTTTGTGGCGGATTCGTGGCTCATTTTCATTTCATGTGCCATTTTTCTCGCCGACCGAGCAGGATTCCTTCGAATTCGCTCCTTCAGCGCTTTGACGGAGGGGGTGCGTACACTGCTTTTCTTACCGGGTTTCGTTTTAGAAAAAACAGCTATGCTCGTAAACGTTCTCTTCGGTCCCCGTACACAAACAGTCTGCTCAACTTCAAATGCAACAGGTTCTGTCTGATTTCCATGGTTGTGAATCCGCCAAGATTCAAAAAGCATCTGATCTTCATTTTTGTTTTCGTAAATTAAGGAACACAAATTCTGTTTGTTGTTTAAGAATGAACTGACAACAAGTCACTGTTTCAAAACGTACAAAGGGGCTCAAATGGTACCGATAGTGGAATAAATGAGTACCGAGGGGATCACAAATGAGTGTATTACTTCCATGCTGCCACCCTGTAGGTGCATCTAGAAGACCTTGCTATTTATTTCAAAAGTGCCAGCATGCATTGTGGAAGATTAAAATTAGTATTCTTTCTTGAGAAAAAAAAATTAACTTATGGAATGATCTGATTGATTTCATCTCCTTAAAATTTTAAGCTATTCTTTCTTATTTATAATCCCGTCCTCTGCTAACAGTTGGGAAGTAAGAACTTGGTATTCAATCTTATAAGTTAGAAGCAGTGGACTTTTTCCTTCTTTGAATTTATGAGAAGATTTTTTCCTTCTTTGGATTATGGAGAAGTTCATTTAATTGAAGAAGTCCTACAACATGAGAATTAGACTTGGTATTTTTGGGATATGTATTATGTGAAATTCGTGGAATCATAAGGTGTTTTTTGAATTTGCCACATGATTTTCAATTTTCTGACATGTCCATTTGATCCACTGAATTTAGGATTTTTTGAAAGCCAGAAAGACCGGAAAAAAAGCGGAAATTGAAGCCGCTAACATGCCTCGTTAAAGTGTCTTTCCTTCTTTGAAATATTCCGAGCAAACAGAAACAAATAAATGTATTATCAGTCACTCAATCAGATGAGTGACCGATTTAGCCCACTGATCCATCAGCCTAGTGCCATTCAGCTCAATGGCGTTTGGCCCAGTGGTTTTCGACCGAATGGCTTGCGGCCTAATAACCATCGTCAACTGAACGATTTTTAAGAGTTTTAATCCGGAACATTTTTCGTTTTTTTTTATTATGAGTATCTCTAGGAAGCACGAGATTTACTTTTTAAACTCTGACGTGAAGTCATTTGCACAAGCGCATTTTAATGACTGAGTTTTGAGAATGATTTTCCAATCCACAGGCTGTGATTTGCGAGGATAAAACGATCTAGGTCAGTGGATCTCGACCTTTTTGGGCTCGCGACCCCCTTGCTGAATCTGTAGTGGCCCCTCAGACCCCCTTTGAAAACTATGAAGAAATGAAGAAATACATCAATTTACGATCTTTTGATTTATTACGACATTTTATGTTATAAACAGTGGAAAACACTCAGTGTGATTGCTGCGCCTGGATTTGGGACACTAGATTTGAAATTCGGGGGCTGTGTTTGAGAGCAACGCCAATCTCATGTAATATTCAACGTTCAGATCTGTTTCTTGTCTTCGTTTTGATTTCCAGTCGAGTTGAAAATCCGCTTTCACAAAGGTATGTTGACACGAATGGGATTAGGATTCTTCAATGCCTCCATGGAAACTTTGGGTACGAGCAATACGCAGCACACCAGAACTGGCTCAGTTCCTTTTCATGAAACAAATCGCGAGACGAAGAATCGTTTTTCAGGTCTAAGTATTCATCCTGCATTCATCTGGAAGGCTAGCCACATCCATGAAGATGAAAACGGGTTATGTACTAAAGCATCTACTTCTTGCTTCAATTCTGGAAAATACTTCTCAAATTGCTGCTCCAGTGAACCCAAATGTGGAATAATTTCTGCTGGAGATTTGAAGTCAGCTCGCTTGCTCCTTTATCGGTCATATTGCACAGACGATCAAACATGGCAACATTTCCCATCTTAACTTTTGCCCGGCGCGAATGCATGAAGATGATCTTGGAAGCGAACAAGATTGGATTGTTGGCCCTGAAGTTTCAAATTCAGCAAATTCAGATGCTCAAAAACATCAGCTAAGTAAGCAAGACGCTTCTGAAAGTCTCCTTCATTAAAATGTACAAGGAAATCATTTTTCCCTTGAGCTTTTTTTGCATTAGGGCGAATCTACAATTGAGAGATTCTCTCGGGCTCGCTCTCTTTCATTCATTACAGCGCCATTATAAAACTTTCGAAGGATTCTTTAGTACAGATCGAAACACAACAGTGCTTGCTAGCATACTCTACAAATAGTAGAATGAAAACTGTAAAGGTGATTGGTTTATGAATGAAAGAGAGCGAGCCCGGAGAGAATCTCTCAATTGTAGATTCACCCTAATGAAAAAAAAACCCTAGAACTGTCCATCGTTGCCTTCCGTTCACCACTACTCTGCTCTACTCGAACGAATTATAAGACGCACGAAGACCAAAATATACTCGTTTATTCTTTAAATTCA
>JAHHFK020002864.1:0-81024 GCA_024533555.2 Aedes koreicus
ACTTGTAATGACATTCAAGACATGCTTAAAACTATGATAAAACTACCACAAGTTTTGATAGTTTTATGATTTTCCTCTTTAAGAACACTTCCAGTCCGTCACAAATATATTTCGAAGATTCCATTTTTGGATTCGTTTTGCCGAGTGGAGACTTTTTTAATTATAGTTGAGTGGAAGCTATTAGAGAAAAAAAAACCGATATACATATGATGTTTCTTTTCCAATGTGGATACATATGTAAATTAATTGTAAAATTGCCCATAAATGCATGAGTTTTTTGCCTGCAATTGATAAATGTTTCATGCGACGTTCACTTTATTGGTGTTTTATAACATAAAAGTTCGAAAATTTTAATGCGCCACGGAATCATTGCAAGAACATTGATTTGTTTAAAAAATAAAATATACTTGAAAATTCAAAAATTAGGTGACAACGCTGATAAGTTGTTGGATCTTGAATAAATTGTGTTTTTTTTTTTTTTTTTTTTTTTTTTTTTTTTTTTTTTTTTTTTTTTTTTTTTTTTTTTTTTTTTTTTTTGCATACATATGTAAATGGCTACCATTCCGAGGGAATCCAGAATAGCCACGCTCGCCATTTTTTCAATGGTTTTATCTAAAACTACCATAAAACGCATATAAAACTAATATTTCTTGCACAAGTCTAACAAGATTTTTTTAGGAGCCCCGATAAGTTCATCTTTACTTGTTCTGTTCTTGAAAAAAAGGAGTAACGCTTGAATAAAACTTGTTTGAATTTCTCAAGGTAAACAAGTCTTTCGTAAGATAGCCATAAAATCAGTGTGGAGAAGGCACATCATAAACAAAGAAAATGTGAACGTTCAAATCAAAAGTGCCTATGCATAATTGTTGTTCTTAATCATAATTCCAGCAGATAATTTATTGTTTTTCCTCACCAGCGTAAGTCGATAAGAATTAAAAAAAACCAAAATTCTAACTTGAACATGCTCCTAATGGTTTTGGGAAGAAGAACGGTTAATAATATTGCGTTGACGGCTGAAACATCAGTTGAGCGAAAAATGAATTTTCTCTTTATCTATACGCTATACCTATAGCTAAGTGTGGGAAGCCAACGTTGGGTATAGTTATGTTTACCTACCGTTGGGTACAAATGACTTACTTGTGGGTAGAATTTCACCCAAAAGTTAGTTATTTGTGCCCAACGGTAGGTTAACATGATTATACCCAACGTTAGCTTCCCACACTTAACTGCTCCGCTGGGTACTTTTTTCATGATAAAAATCGATTTTCGCTCAGATGATATACCAGTTTTTACTTGCAATGAGTATAAAGATTGTGTAGCCTGTTGGAAACTGAAATACATGACTCGGAAGAATTTACCATTAACATTTTACTACCGTAGTGCACGTTAAAGCTAACGTCGAAAGTACTGGGCTGTATTTCCACGGTGATGCGCCATATAACGCACTGCCTGGTATGTTAGGTTTAACTTGCACAACTGGCATAAAATCAATTATTATGAATTATAAATTTTGTTTTTCACCTGGCGACCATTAAATTTGATTCGTTACAAAATATAGCGCATAGACCCTTCTGATAAGTTAGTCTCACTAGGCTGTCGTTTGACAGCTATTTATTTACGGTCGAGCAACACTGCTTTTCGTTGTTCTTCTATTTGTTGGCCCAATTTACGTCATGTAAGTAATTTTTAAACTATTTTCATAGATAAGTCATTAATAAAAACTATTTCGTTTACTTTCAGCATGCCTTTCAAAATAGTGCAGACAATCGAAGCCGGGGAAATCTGCCTCAGTGTTGTACCCAGTAACTGGGAATTCAATGGAATCCTGCGATGGCCAAAAAAACATCTGGTGGGAAAATTGTCTCAGATCGAGACATCCAATCCGGACGATAAATGGGAGAAGATAAACTGTGTCAAGAAAAGAGTATTCAAGACACGTAAAGAAGCTGATGATGAGCTTGATCGGATGGAATCATGGCCTGATACCGAAGTGGAAGATATTCCGGCACTACCTCCGAAAAAGCGTGTTCGCCAGGAGCCCACAATGCAGCTATATGCTGCGAAAGACTTCAACAACCTTGTTGACATTGTTTCTAAGCGACCGGAAGAATTGCAAGTAGAAGTCAATGCTGAATCCAATCATGTGGTGAGTAAATCATACAAGTCATTATTCTTTATTAATTCCTTATTTCGATCGTAGATTACAGCTCCTGTAGCAGAGAATGTGGACGATCAACAACTGCTCTATGTGACGGAAAACGTTGATGCAGGGGTGACAGCAGAATCAGATGCATCCCAGTTTATCGTCCTGTCGGACAGCGGTCCAACTTTGAGTCATACCACCAACTTGGACACAATATGGAAAAATCAACGTACCATCATGGAAAATCAGTCCAAAATAATGCAGGCCTTAGCGAAGATCCAAACCAATCAAGAATACGCTATGACTCATTGCCAATTCCCTACGACGCATACTATTTTGACCACGCAGGAAGTTCAGCATGTATTGACCCCAGTTGGTTCTGTCGACGAACTGAAAGCGTTGGAAAGATCTTTGGAGGATGAAAAACTTGGGAAACAATTTTTAAACGGAATGAGTTTTATTTGCGGCATCGCTGGCAAATCTCAAGGAACGGACTGCTGCTACAAGTTAATTGATTATTTTTTCACTCGGCAATTTCTTACACAATGCTCATGGACAGGAATGGTGCGACTGACAGATGCGAATTTACAGCAAGATCCGTCCACCAGTGCCGACACTGGGGCGAAGGTACCATTGAAGTACTACAAACATATTCGTGCGTTGTTTTTGAATTTAATTATGCAAGCTGACAAGGATTTTTCGGAGCTTGCTTGTGAAAAATTCTTCAAAACTGTCCTCAAAAATAGTAAGCAGCGACTCTCCGCGAAGTTCCTGACGTCTAAACATAAGAACAGACCATCAAATATGAAGTACCACAAATCCGGAGCTGAGTCTGGTGAAGCACATACTTCTTCGATTGATAAGTCAAACCGTATTTCTAATGAGAATACCACAGAGTCACGAGACGCCTCCGATGACGAGTATTGAAGTGCACTAGGTAAGACAAGAGACAGTAAAAGGTTTTAAATAAACGTTCTGGCGTGTTTTATTTACATAACTGATTTAAAAATAATATTCGCAAAAAAAGAAGAAGAATTTCAACAAACTGTGTGCAGCAAAGGTATAAACACAATTCCTACGTATCTTCTTGGTATTGGTATTCCTACTATCTTACATTTTATATTTTCCAGAGAGTATTGAGTTTTTACGGCTTTTTCACATCTAGAATAGAAGATGCTTAAATGACTTGACTTTATAGGAGTTTCAAAGAAATCGCTGATATGCTTCAATGGACTACCCATAACAGAAATATTTTCATTTTCTTGAATGGTATGATCGAAACAAACTACCTGATTGTTATTAGTAAGAAACCACCTATTGGCCATGTTGTTACATAATGAGTATGTTTTGAATTCAATTTTAACGAACTTATAATGAGAGTCAGATGTAGGAATCGGTTTTTTCAACATTGGAGTTGCATGTTCAAATTCAGTTGGATAGCAATTTTGTTCCAATTGGTTTAATTCACTTATTCGTTTTGCCACTTGAGCTAAAGGTTTATGTCCACTACGAATCAAATTTTTGATCTGGTATAGTTTACTCTCGAAAGGATAAGCACTAAAACTTGGAAGAGTACCGAAAAGCCTAACATCTTCTATTAGGTGACTGAGATTATGTACGTTACTTGTAATGTAATCTGCTCCATATATATGAACAAATCGTTCAATGTAATGTTGAAGCAATGATTCTGCTAGGTCAATAAGATGAGAATGAGAATCAGATGTGCAAATGGTTATGGCACAAAAAAAGATAAAAAATGTTCGTATATATCTTCTGGTAGAAAAGGTTTCAAAACAACTATGCCGATATATAACAAAAAAGTACGAAATTCCGTACCCTTCCAATGACTTAAGCAGTCAAGACCTCTAACATTCCTATGTATTTCTGTCGGTAGTTTCAGTTGACTCAAGCATTTTGTGATATCTGAAGCATTCTGGGCTGACCATTTGGTTCTGTAATTTCCGAATTTGCCATCTCTCCATCCGATAAGGCATTTCTTCATGATCCCTAAATCAATCAGATGAAGTGAATCGCCTATAGGAAAATCAGCTATCATATCAATTGGTAGACGAAGCAATGGTGTGTCCACTTTATGGTGTGATCCATACGATTTGGTTCGAAATTCAGCATCCGTTCTTCTTCTATTATTGGATAAAGGGAAATAATTACAGTGGGACAAATAAGAATACTCCCCAGATGTTGTGCACTTTTGGCAACCATTTTGTGCGTTGAAATATGCTACGCCTGTAATGACGATGGCCATCAGTATCATGAAATTGAATGTATATTATACATTTACCTTTAATAAACGCCCTAGCAGGTGAATCACATATAAAGCACCGTAGTTTGATCAATATTTTGTGGTCATTGATAATAATGCCATTATTCAAAACATCCTTCATTTCATTCACAAACTGGCCCAGGAAAGCGTTCAAATCAGTTGGCTTACTTTTCCCACAATAAATACCTATTACCATTGGCTTAATGTGAGGCATTTCATGGATATTAAAAAGAATTGGCCAGAACTCATCCTTGGAACTTCTATAAACTGGTAAACCATCCAAGTTGATGTTTATAGCTATTGTCCTTGATTCGTTTGTGTTTGCAAAAAGATTTTCAAGACATTGTTGTATACCATGGTGCCAATACTGACCATCTCCTACAGCTTGAATCGAAACAGTCTTCGTAGTTTGTTGAACAGTTCTAGGGTCTTTTGGCAAAACTTTTGGTAAGCGATCGTTGATGATTTGTATTAGATCCCTTAAAGCATTTTGCTTGATATTGTGTGATATTGACCAACTCCTGAGCGATGATAATAATGCGTCATCCTTGCTGTCTTTATCCTCCTCTTCATCATCGTCCTCCAAATGTGGAGCCTCAGGCTGCCATGCCTCGTCTGTGGAATATGGCCACTCATCATAGGGGGTATTTTGATGCCTTGGTATGGTGTTATTTCGTTCCGTCGTTACATTGTCTGGGCATTCCGAGAAAATGTTGTTTTGTTGTGATTCGTCCTTGTGGCAATGAGTATCGCTTGTACGGACATATTCGTTTTGTTGCGGTGTCGTTGGTGGCTGAGATGAAGGAGTATTCAATATATTGGACAAGTTTTTATTGAACTTACGCTTGAAGGATCCACTAGTTTTTAATTTCTTCCACCTATGGGCGTCCATTGTGACAGTTTGTTTATTTTTCACATAATGTTCTTTCTCAAGAATATGTGCTCCTATTTAAAATCAAATGGTTCTAAGAGAGTTTTATGGCAGCATTTCCAAGATACATTCATCTTAAAGAAGAATGTCATAAAACTTTTACAAAACTTCTATCAGGTTTTATGCAAGTTGCGAAACGATGTCTTGAGAGGGGGATCAAGTATCTTATAAAACTACTG
This sequence comes from Aedes koreicus, assembly GCA_024533555.2. Lineage (NCBI taxonomy): Eukaryota > Metazoa > Arthropoda > Insecta > Diptera > Culicidae > Aedes > Aedes koreicus. The sequence continues at coordinate 5,535 of JAHHFK020002864.1, forward strand.
ATAAGGTGAATTGCACTTATAAATGATGTAGTTTTATGGAGGTTTCTTCAAGTGTTCTTTAATCACTCTTAAGAACTGTTAATGAATTAAAACCACCTTAACTTGGAAAATGCCCTGATAAAACTGGATGAACTCCATAATGCTTTGATAAAACTACCATGAAACATGAATAAAACCAATTTGCATTTGAATTGTTACTTGGGATGCGACGAGCGGCGTTTAACATGCGAGGCACGATTTTCAACAGATCCGGTCAATCTATCTGCTTTGCCGATGACGTGGATATTGTCGGCAGATCATTTGAGGCGGTGGCAGAGCAGTACACCAGAATAAAGGGGGGAGGAGAGAAGAGTAGGGTGGAGAAAAAAACGTCAAAACGGAGTAAGGGGGGAAGGGGACCGGGGGAGACGGGGGGGGGGGGAGAAAGGGGGGGGGGGGTGGGGGGGGGGGGATATTTTTTTTGGGGGTGGGGGGTGGGGGGAAAAAGAAAAAAGGGGGGGGGGGGGGGGGGGGTGGGGGGGGGGGGCGGTGGGGAATAAAGGAAACCCGGGGTAAAAAGTGTTTGAAGGAATGGGGGAGGAGAGGGGCGCGGGGGTGGTAGCAACGGGTGTTAAGAACCATCTTTGGTGGAGTACAGGAGGACGGACTATGGAGGCGAAAGATGAACCATGAGCTCGCGTAATTCTCCGGCGAACCCAGTATTCATAAGGTGGCAAAAGCTGGAAGGACACACTGGGCAGGACATGTTGCGAGAATTCCGGAGAACTATCCTGCGACAATGGTGTTTGATGGGGGTCCGGTTGGCGCAAGTCAGTGATCGGTGAAACGACATGGTTAGACGAGGTGGAGCAAGATCTAGGGAGTACACGGTGGCCACGGCATTGAAGGGGAGCAGCCATGACCCGAGAACGTTTAAGGATATTGTGTATCAGGTAATGTTATAATGACGTTATGTCTTGTAAATAAATACAAAGATAGTATTGTCACAACACTGGTTGATGATTTATCTATCCTTGTACCGTAGATACTTTCCAGCAAACCTACTGAATCGTTACAATGTCAAATTTGTGGACCTCCACAGAGACGGAACGAATACGGTTGCTTCCCAAGAAGTTGAATAACTTACATTTCATTATTCCGAGGTTCCAATCAAGTATTTGTGCGTTCTCGGATCCTAGATCTGTACCGTGTCAACATTTTTAGCTTCCGTTACTAATCGGTCTTACGGCTAGTTTCGTCGCTGGAGACCTTTTTAGAGTCCACGGGACGAGGAGATGATCAGCTGCTGCTAACGTGCGGAGCAGCGCTGTTTTGAGCCTTCCATGACTTTAAGAACAGACATTCGAACACTTCAGAGAGAGCAGTCCTCATACGACCAAGGCTTCACTAAGGTTGGTAACTCGATCTGCCCTATGGTTTCTCGTACCCCAGTCGTCACCACGGAGAGATACGGATAGGCTATACACCACAGTTGGGTCGTTTTTATTCCTACCCGTACCATTTATCAACCATCTTCCGAACCAGGAAACACCAAATTTGTGTCTATTAGCTAGTGTCTACACTGACATTTTGGCACCACTGCTCACTTTTTATTCACCGCAAAAGTGCCCGTGGCTGCCGATGTTTTCGAGCAGCTGTTTCCGATGTTTGTGTTTACGGTTTCTCTGCTGTCTCTGGGTTTCTCTTCGGGCTGGATGTTTCCTTGCTTGTAGATGGGATGGTAGCTGCAAATTGAACTGATTGGAAGCGGAATTAATTTTGTGAAATTTATGCGAATAGCGTCCTGCGGCTGGTGATTTGGTTTGTAGAATATTGAATCCAGCCATTCCATTTGGCTACTATGGGAAGTCTATATAATGCTTTGAAGATGTCGGAGTGACGAAATTCGATTTGATTTGCTTAGAATCCTTCCATTAGTTCACATCCAGCGCAAGTCCAGTTCTTTCTTCCTTTTTTTTTTCTATGAAATCGATTGAGAAAGTTACCATTTTCAAAGCCAACCAGAAAAGCGAACAGAACTTTCTGCTCTTATCAAACACACCTTAGGCGAAAAACTTTTTAAATATGCTTCCTCTTATTCGCACCGGATTTTCTCGGGTCAGAAAAAAAAAACTCAATTTCCAAACGGTCATGCTCCATTCATAGCAACCACGCGAAGCGATAAAATTGAAGATTGACTAACTACATATAAAGGATAACTAACGGGGAAAAAAATGCCAGTCCAGTGAGGAAGGAAACTGTTCGAGAACTAACCAGAATCCAAACCAGGAAAGTTTCCGTCCGGTTCTCTAATTGAAATGTTTCAACGGCAGAAGTGTGAAATTAAGAGTGGAAATCTAGGTCGATTGAAGATCCAGTTCGTCTTTCAACAGTGGAAAGTGTTTTTGTTTTTGCATTATGCTTCTATTTTGGGGGAATATTGGACGGCAATGCGTGGTTGAATTTTATTAAGGTTCGTTTAAAAGGGCCACCTGAGGATTAAAGTAGGCTAGGCTGAATATCTGACGTGTTGATTTTCAAGTCGCGTTTTTCCTTTCCCCGATTTTCAAACCATTTGTATTCAATGTCGTACAATATTGAATGAAATCGGTATCAAAGTTATGGGATATGCATCAAGTGTTTCAAACAACTTATAATCTAATGAGTACCGTTAAAACGAGGTAGCATTTATCTCTTAAAGGGCGAACACGAAATTATTGTGACACATTCAACAGGGCATAACTTTTATACCGTTGGGTAAAAATCAACCAAATTTTGCACACTTTCTCATTGATGTGATGTGTCAAACTCGAAGTCGTGTTTTTCGATTCAATGAAAATGGAGGTGAACCAACGCGAGTCGAGAGAACAAATTCTTTCCAAACACCTGGAATTTCCTGACCTGTCGCACCGGCAGTTGGGAAAAATGTTGAACATTCACCATTCAACCGTCTCCAGAGTGTTGAAGCGGTTCCAGGAGCGGTTGACGTTGGACCACGGCAAAGGAGCTGGAAGAACACCGGGACCGAAGAACAAAAATACGGAGGGAAAGGTGAAGCGGATGATTAAAGCAAATCCCAACGTCTCAAGCCGTGATTTGGCTAAAAAGATCGGCATGTCGCAGAGCTACGTCCAGAATGCAAAGAAGAGAACTGGACTACATACATACAAGGTACAGAACTTCCCAAACCGCCATGAGCGGCAACAATCGACGGCTGAAACTCGGGCACGGAAGCTCTACGAGAAGATGCTGACAAAATATGGCTCCTGTGTGATGGACGACGAAACGTATATAAAAGCGTATTTTAAGCAAATTCCGGGGTTGGAGTTTTTCACCGGCAAGAGCAAGTTCTATGTGGACGACAAATTTAAGAAGAAGAAAATGTCGAAGTTCGCCTCCAAATATCTCATTTGGCAGGCCATCTGCTCTTGCGGACTGAGGAGTGAGCCTTTCGTGACAAAGGGCACAGTAAATGGCGAGATATACAAATCTGAGTGCCTTGAGAAGCGCCTTTTGCCGTTCTTGCAGCAGCACGACGAAGCTCCGCTATTTTGGCCAGATTTGGCATCATGCCACTATTCTAAAAGTGTCCTGGAGTGGTATGAGGCCAATTCTGTCCATTTTGTTCCAAAGGACATGAATCCGCCAAACTGTCCGGAGCTGTGCCCGGTGGAGCAGTACTGGGCAATGATGAAGCGGGAACTTCGGAAGAGCAAGAAGACAGTCAAAGACAAGAAGGACATGTTAAGAAAATGGAAAAAAAAATTGAGAAACTGGTACCGGATGACACTGTAAAGACTTTGATAGAGGGCATCAAGCAAAAATGCGTTCAATTTTACGCTCAAGGCTCCATTGATTAATTTTTCTTTTGATTTTGGAAGTAAATATATGTATAAAACTACCCTAAAATTTTGGTTTGATTCTAAACATTATAAGAAAATTGGCATGGCATTTTCGGTGTCGCAATAATTTCGTGTTCGCCCTTTATGTGATAAGTTTGTTGATCTTTGCCTGGGAAAATTGCCAACGCTTCAACATAAAACGGTAAGGTTTGGCTTTAAAGGTTAAATTTGGGAAATTTAAAGTATTTCAGTTATAAAAAAAAGTCACTATGACCTGCATGACTATGATCAAATTAATAATGATGCAATGAAACATCGAAGGCTTCGAAAAGATGCTCTAATCCCAAGCAGCGTCCATGTTTTTTTTTAAGAATTTTAAATAATGTACAAATTCTGCAGAACCCTCTTCAGCTCAGTCCCTTAGTTCAGTCAATAAAGGCGCAGCTACAAAGCACACCATGGTTGGATTCGATTCCCGGTATGGTCTAGTAATTTTTCGTTATTGAAAATTATTCGACTCCTTGGGCATAGGGTATGATTGTTCTTGCCACACAATCATACTAATGCAAAAATAGTACCTGTTTTAGAGTAAGTGATCAATACCACAGTAGGCTGTGACTAATAACTTGTACAATATAGAAAATGATTTCTTGTTTTTTTCTCAACCATCAAGAAGTGGTTCAGTCTCTGGCTCGCTCCCATTTTCGAATAGGTTTTGGGCCCAGCGTCTTAGCCAGTTTTTTTTCTCGAAGTAAGTTGTCACAAAAAATTGTCCGGTGATGCCTACGCCTGCTGGAGCTGCTGTTGGCAACAGGGCGTCCATATCTGGTTACAGTTCAACAAGTCTGCCATCAATTGGGTTTCTAGTGGGTCGAGAAATTTACTCAAGTGGAGGTTTGCAGTGCAGACAATTTTGAAGCTGGAAGACCTGTAGGAAGCCGTCAAGCCGACGCCGAATGAAGATGGAACAGATCCTGCCGTTGACGCACTGAAAGACACAAGAACTCGGGTGAAATTATTCTCCTGCTTGATCAATAACGTGCATGTGCGAGAAACAAAAACCACAAAGGAACCGTGGTCGAAGCTAGAAGCAGCATTCGGAGATACGGGGCTCACCCGCAAAGTTGGTCTGCTGCGAAAATTAATAACAGTGTCCTTAGTAACCAGCGGATCCATGGAAACGTAAGTCAACACGATCATAGCAACCGCCATTTAGTTGCGTGGGATCGGGTTCAGCGCCGAGTGAATCGGTACGCTTTTGCTGGCTGGCTGGCAGGCTAGAAATTTCATATAATCAGTCCATAGAAAGAATTATTAGACAATCCTAAGCGTCAATTTTGATTATCGATATGGATTCAAGATGCTTAATAAGTACATGTTCGTTAATATTGTGTAGTTATAGTAATTGGAGCCTTAAAACGCATCAGATGCGACACTATAGAATGCAAGCAGGATCGATTAGTGCGAGTTGTGTTTTCCGGTTTTAAACTGCAACGAGTATATTTTCGTCTCGCAATTATGTGCTCTCAGGTATTGTTTTGGTAATATCTCCATGAACGATTATCCAATCATTATGAAATTGTGACCGGTTATTTGAAGATTTTATAACTTTGATTTGGCGCCAACAAAGCCGATCGACTAGCCAATGAAGCCAGAAGGGAACAGGCCATCGATATACCAATCCCAGGCGAAGATGCTCTGAGAGAAGTTAAACAACTGGTACGTCATCGGTGGGATAACCAGTGGTATGAGACTAGGGAGTCAAAGTTGAGGGAAGTTAAGGAAGATACCAGCAGGTGGACGGAACGCGGGAGCACGGTCGAACAGCGTGTCCTTACACGTTTAAGGATCGGACACACACGTCTAACACACACATTTCTGTTAAAGAAGGAGCCGCCGCCCAATTGTGAATGTTGCGGCACGGTGATGGATGTCCGGCATTTAATTCTCGAGTGCCGGAAATTTGTTACCGAAAGGGAGAAAAATAACATTGGGACCAGCCTACGCGACGCCCTGGGAAACACAGAGGAGCAAATAATACAAACGCTGAACTTTCTAAGGGAAACAAGACTGTTTTCCAAACTGTAGCGAAAACAGAAAATGGAAGAAGCCGAAGAAGTAAACAAGGAAAAAGTGAAAGATGCCAAGCCGGATAAACAAACAGAAGAAGATGAAGAAAAACTGGAGAAAAGTAGCGATTAAAGTACGGAAGGATAAAAACTGAAGAAGAACAGTTCGGAAATAGCAGTCGTAGCCGTAGCAGTAGCCGAAGAAGAAAAAACGTAACGGAATCAGCATAAGAAGAAAACCGAAGCGGATGGAAGAAAAATTAAAAGCAAAGGAAAATGAAGGAGTCACAACGGAAGAGGTAATGCAGTTGGAAGAAGGAGAATGAAAAATTGAAATAGAAGAAGTCAACGTGAATGAGAGAAACGCAACACAATCGAAGAAGAAAAAATGCGAAGTGGACAAAGTGGACGAAAAGAAGTCGAAGTAGAGAAACGGAAGAGCAGAAGCACAAGAAGTTGAAGACGTCGAGAAACAGAAGAAAAATAAATAGAAGAAGATAAGCAGAAGAAGAAAAGTGGAAGGAGTAAAAGAAGCGTAACGGAGTCAGCGAAAGAAGAAAACCGAAGCGGATGAAAAAAAATTGAAAAGCAGAGGAAATTGAAGGAGGTGCAACGCAAGAGAAAATGCAGTGGAAAGAAGCAAAACCAAAAAGGGAATTAGAAGAAGGCAACGTGAATGAGAGAAACGAACACAATCGAAGAAAAAGAAAAGCGAAGCGGGTAAAGTGGACGAATGGAAGTCGAAGAAGAGAAATGGAAGAGCAGAAGCACAAGAAGTTGAAGACGTAGAGAAACAGCAGGGAAAAATTGGAAGAAGATAAGCAGAAAATGAAGAGTAAAAGAAGAAAAGGGAACGTTACGAAATCAACGGAAGAAGAAAACCGAAGCGGATGAAGGAAAATATAAAGAGCAGAGAAAATCGAAAGAAGCACAACGGAAGAAGCAAAGCAGTGGAACGAAGCGAAATAAAAAAGTGAAATAGAAGAATACAACGTGAATGAGAGAAACGTAACACATTTGAAAATGAAGAAAAGCGAAGCGGACAAAGTGGACGAATAAAGGTCAAAGAAGAGAAACGGAAGCGCGGAAGCACAGAAAGTTGAAGACGCAGAGAAACAGATGGGAAAGAATGGGAGAAGATAAGCAGAAGAAGAAAAATGGAAGGAGAAAAAGAAGCATAACGGAATAAACGGAAGAAGGAAACCGAAGGAGATGGAAGAAAAAAGGAAATGCAGATGAAATTGAAGGGAGCCCAACGGAAGAAGCAATGTAGTGGAAAGCAGCCAAATAAAAAGTGAAATAGAAGAAGACATGAATGAGAGAAACGTAACAAAACTGAAGAAGAAGAAAAGCGAAGCAGAAGGAGAAAAATCAAAAAAGAAGGAAAAATAACAGAGATAAGAAAAGCAGAACAATCGCAAGAAGCAGGACAAATTTGGAGCAAACCAGCGAAGCAACAGAAGGATAAGTAGATAAGTTGATGAATAAGGGGTGAGAAGGGCGGAATTAAGTTAAGTGGGAAACGAATTATTGGATAGATATTATGTATATATCAGAATTCCGTTAGACACGAATGCACCCTTCTGGTGTAAAGTGTCATTAATAAACAAAAAAAAAAGAAAACAAAACTAAAATTGTTAAACAAATAGCTCAGTATGTAATCCGAGACTAAACTGTTTGATTACTATTATAATAGGCCGTCAAGTACTGTTTCGGTCATATCTTCGTAACGAAATATCCGAATGAAAAAAATTGCGTTCTATGGGAATGTTGTAGCTTTCATTTGCCATTAACAGAACTGAAATCGGTTCACAAATGGCTGAGAAACCGATGTGACATTATTTGTAACACACACACACACACACACACACACACACACACACACACACACACACACACACACACACACACACACACACACACACACACACACACACACACACACACACACACACACACACACACACATGTGTGTGTTCAGTTCGTCGAGCTGAGTCGCATGGTATATAACAAGGGATCTTAATACCCTTCTTTTGGTGTAAGAAGGGTACAAAGGAAGCAAACTCTTCGGATGGTAAAGTCTTTAATGCAATATAACACCTATCAGCCGTAATCCAATGTTCGAATGACACTTCTCTAATTTCTTTCTGTTCCAATTTTTCTAATGCCGACGTATCGTAACAATTCATGCACGCGCGAAGATGGCAAAAGTCTGTTCTAAATTGTGCATCGCACAGAATTTGTTCCATATAGATAGTGCGATCACATAGAATGCGATTTATTTTTAAGCTGCTCAGCATAAGATTCACATTTTCGTTAAAAATTCAAACACAAACGTAATGGGATTCTGATTTACTAAGAAGTTTACAATGTTTTGGCCGTAAGGCTGCAATAGGCTAAAGCTTAGTTGAACATCTTTATGGGTTTCATTAAAATGCAAGTATGACTGTTTGAGTGACATCGTCAAGAGACTTTTTTGTGTTAGCTGACACAATCTCTTTGGCCCGGCATAACTCTGCTGATATCGTCTTCTTCGTAGAATTAAACAACTTTACGTACTTGATCTGCATTCGGTCTATGTCCTAATTTGGAACGGGGTTTACATATTAGGTGCGCTACTAAGTTCTCGCTGTTTTTTTGGTGAAAAAGGAACTTTATTTTGAAAACAATGGTTACAAACGAATTATTCAAAGTATTGCCCATCACTAGCTACGACTTTTTCGCATCTTTCTGGTAGAACGTGGTAGAAACTATTCGTCTTTTGATGCTATCCAAGAATCAAGCAATTTTGAGATGTCATCATATGAGTGGAATTGCTGACCAGTGAGACCATGTGCCATCGAACGGAACAAGTAATAATCGGACGGTGCAATATCAGGAGAATATGGCGGGTGGGGTAGGACTTCCCATTTGAGCGTTTCCAAGTAGGTTTTCACGGGTTTCGCAACGTGAGGTCGAGCGTTGTCATGCTGAAGAATCACTTTTTCGTGTCTGTGCTCGTATTGTGGCCGTTTTTCGTGCAGTGCTCGGCGCAATCGCATCAATTGAGTTCGATACCGTTCGCCGGTAATGGTTTCGTTTGGTTTCAACAGCTCATAATAAATAACACCAACTTGATCCCACCAAATACACAGCATAACCTTCGCAGCGTGAATATTCGGCCTAGGCGACGATGTTTAAGCATGCCCGGGCAGTCCCCATGGATGTTTCCGTATTGGGTTACTGTAATGAATCCATGTTTTGTCACCCGTCACAATGCGATGTAGAAAACTCTTCCTTTTTTGCCGCTGGAGCAGTTGTTTACAGACGAAAAAACGACGCTCAACATCTCTTGGCTTCAAATCGTAAGGAACCCAAGTTCCTTGCTTTTGAATCATTCCCAACGCATGCAATCGCTTAGAAACGGCTTGGCGGGAAACTCCTAATCCTGAACCAAGCTCTTCTTGCGTTTGACACGGATCCTCATCGAGCAATGCCTCCAATTCAGAGTCTTCGAAGTTTTTTGGCCTACCTTCACGCGGACGATCATCAACACTGAAATCACCGCTTTTGAAGCGACAAAACCAATCACGACACGTTGTGTCACTCAGAGCAGCATCACCGTAACCTTTTTGGAGCTTTCGATGTGCGTCAGCCGCCGTTTTCTTCGAATGAAAGAAGAAAATCAACACTTCCCGCAAATGACGATTATTTGGCACGAAATCAAACATCTTCAAACAACCAAAATATATAACACTAAACCAAAATCACTGATTTGGCAAAGCGGTTTGTTTACTATATGTCTGAGCTTGGTTTATGACGCTTGAGATGTACAACATTCGACCAGCACTTACTACTGGCGCCATCTATTGCTAAACAGCGGGAACTTAGTTGCGCAGCTAATAATATTCCATCTTTGGCGACTAAATCGACTGAAGAAATAAAAATTACACACTTAGAAAGGATGAAATTTACACGAGACGTAATTCATGTTAGAAAAAAGTCGGGAAACGTAAAGAAAGATTTCGTGTGAAATCATGTCCCCTGAAACTAACACATACGCCATTCGACAAAAGATGTGTTTGATTGAATTCATTTTCTCATCTCTTTCAACTCATTCTTATGTGCAAAAGGACGCTTGCATGTGTCGGTCTCAGGGGCCAGAAATTTACATTTTGGTAGTGTGTAGTTTTTTAATTATTTTTTCCAACATGACATGAAACAATGTTCAAAGATGTTCATAAGCCTTACCTGTGTTGCAGTGTATCTGCTGACCTTGAGTTCATCTATGATTCTTTGCGCAGCACAAGTCTTTGGCACAATGGACAAAATTTGAAATTGTTGATCGCGAATACATTCAGGATCGGCAAATTTTTCCTTTAACTGGTTCATTATTACCTCGTAGTCCTTAGCCTTGGCGTTGAGATTTGTTTGGTCCTCATCTTCCAAAACGTCAAATATATGACGCTCAACTCCATCCATAATTTCCTTGGTTTTTTGTTGGAGGTAGGAAGCACTTCTCATTTTCTTCGTTTGAATTGGCGTTACATGAATTCCCATGATGCCATTGTTGAATGTCTCGATGTTATATGACAAACTGATTTTATTAACAATAGACTCCGCCGAAGTCGATGAAGCTAGAGACGTAACGAATGGGATGGTATTGACTATGGATTCACTTTCCATATCTACAGGTCTCGTTGATTGCACACCACTGGAAGAAGGCACTTCCTGGTCATTCGAAAGTGGTGGTTTTTGTTGGGGACGATAAACTAGGGGACGACACTTATTGCAGATTCGCATCGAATTATCCAATGGTATCTTACATCCTAAAGATCTTAATTTTTCAATAACACCATCTGTCAAGTTTCTAGTCTCTAAACCACACTTCTTCGATTTGGGTAGAGGTTTACAACACTTGAAAGTTTTATCCATGTTTGAAAATAAACTTGCTTGTTTAACTTAATGAGGTGAAGAACATCCCAATAGATAGCACTTTGTTGACTTTGTACCTCTCTTCATTTCAAATGTATGGCAGACTTCATTGTATTGAAATGGAGTAAGACTTTTTTTACAGGCACGGGCATAAATACAAATTTACTTGACTGCTGTCTTCTCAACGAGAGGCTTAAAAAATCCCGATATATTAACCGTTTTTGCAAAAAAAAAAAAGAGCTTTTAAGTTAGATTATTTACTTCAGATAGCATCAGTTTATATCGCTTTCGTTGCATAAAAACAGAAATGGGTGACAGCCTCCATGTGTGAGAAATATTTGTTTCGAATACAATAATCTATCATGTAACAAACATTTTTTTATGGACATCGCGACTAACATTTGGCTAAATGGCTGAAAATATTGTTACAACAAAATTTCCTTTTAATAAAATTCGCTATAACTTCAGAACGGCTGGGTTCACGAAAAAAGTTTATATGTGCTTTTTCATTAGAAATGAATACGTAGAGTCTATTTTTAGTAAAGTTGTATTTGAAAATATGCGATTTCACAAAACTAAAAAAATCCATAAAAATTTAAAAACAAAAATTTAAAAAATCAAAGAAGTTACCGTCTAAAGCTCTTCACTTGGTTTTAGGATATAACTTCAAGTTTTTTCAAAAATATATTTAAAAAACTCGAAGGGGGGGGGGGGGGGGGGGGGGGGGGGGTCTCTGACAAAATCAATGTTTTATGATCTAAGCATGAATAGTCATTTTTTTTTTTTTTTTGTGTTTTTTTTTTTAAAAAAAAATAATAAATAATAAATTCTTTTTTTTTTTTTTTTTTTTTATAAAAATAATTTTTTTTTTTTTTTTTTTTTTTAAAAAAAAAAATAATATTTTTTATTTTTTCTTTTCTCTATATTTTTTTTTTTTTTTTTTATTTTTTTAATATAATAATAATATATTATATTTTATGCGTATAATGGACCCTCTGGCATATTATTGTAATTATTTCGTTATTATCGAATTTCACCTTAGCAATTTCAGCTAAAGCACATAGTATCAACACTAAATCAAAGGTTAGAATATGATTCTTCTCAATTGTTACACATAAAACATCATTATTAATTATTTTTACCTGATCACTGCATGGTACAGTGATTTATAAGTGTTTTCGTTACAGGAGAAAAAAAAAGCATTTGATCATATAAATAAATTATAGATTATAAAAATGCATTTTCAACACGTTAATACCTAGTACTTATATCAAATTTTACTATGCAGAAATAAAAACAACGAAAAATTTGAAAAATTGTCTAAATTTTGAGGGTCCATTATAGGACTAATTGGAAGTGCTTTGTTGCCTATTTGGCAACCCTTCATTTCAGTTTGTAAACAAACCGAACTTATTGTTTGCACACCGTCCAAAGTGAAAATTGTTGATTAGGAAAAACTAATAAATGTAAGCATACTTACACGGAATCTAAAGTGTCGGACATATAGATATTTTCATTACTTTTCTATCAGGTCACAGTGGTCAAAAAGTCGATTTTAACGCTCTAAACTGATAGCTCCTTAAATAGTGGAGCTAGAGCGATGGCGTCTTTGGCAAAGTTGATGGATATGACAAGTGTCGTATTTTGACGGCATGACTTTTGTGATCAATCCCCCTAAAAGTGAGATAAAAATTCAACTTTTTTTGGATTTTGAGATAGAGAGTTGATGTCTTTAGCAAAGTTGTAGAAAAAGTCAATACAAAAAACTTTGCTGAAGACATATAAATCGTTTGTTTCACCCAATTCGAGATAGAGAGCGTTTTCTACGAAATAACCTCCAAAAACACATTTTTCACCGAAACATTTTTTTTCTCAATTTTAAGGACAAAATAATGTTCTATAAAGTTATTTGCAATATCAAAATACAAAACTTTCTTGAATATACTATACCTGAATTATTTCTGTGAGATGAGTTATTGAAGTTATGTTACTATAATTAAACCGATTATGATTTCAATTATTATTAAACATTCATATTTTCAATGCCGTTTTTTTTTTTCATTTCAACCGCTTCTTTTGCTAGCAGCTGCTTATCATCTCTAGACAATGGTTTCTCATGCTGTTTAGGCCAACGACGAATACTTGTAATCAATGGATCTGATGATAATAGATGCCAGTTCAGAAGATCGCGATTCGTAGGTTTCTTGAAGGCTTGCGGGTATTAAACTCTCGATGTCTGTTGAAAAAATAAAGTTTAATAAATTTTTTCGTTGGTATCAGTATAAAATTTATATATCCTCCAATCCTCTTGCCTCTTGAATTTCTTCAGATAGCTGACCAATTTGAACAAGGAAATGATTAATCACGGTCGATCCATGTTTGAATACTTTATAAACGATATTCGGTATACCAAGGGTATAAACTGACCAGCAAACGCTCATTTTCTGGCAATAATAAAAAAAAAAGAATTTAAATGGACGCGTATAATTTCCAACCAATTGTTAGTCAAAGCAAGTGTTAACAAAGAAATTGTTTGCAATGTTTCATACAACAGACCAGATTCAGTCGACATCAGGCCTAAATTTATATCAAATATTCCATGAGCTAAAGCCAAATGTAGCATTCTGCATAGCAAATGTGCATTAGATATCGCAGAAAATTACACGTTTCTTTCAAACTGTTCAGGCTAACAAAAAAAAACTTGCGTGCTATGTTGCCATCACTGAATGTACCAGCTCTTGAAGTTGAATTTTTATCTCACTTTTAGGGGGATTGATCACAAAAGTCATGCCGTCAAAATACGACACTTGTCATATCCATCAACTTTGCCAAAGACGCCATCGCTCTAGCTCCACTGTTTAAGGAGCTATCAGTTTAGAGCGTTAAAATCGACTTTTTGACCACTGTGCAGTGTACGGGAACGAATATATTTTGAACATGTATGTATTTTGGTCACTTTGCTGTAAAATACATTATACAGGGTGTTCGGTTCCTTAATGCAAATATGTTCATATGCTGTATCATAAATCACACTAAATCACTCCGGACTCACGAAATGTTCCCGCACAAACATCTGATAGGAATTTTGCTGACACCAGATGAGGGAAACTAATCATGTAGTTTGTTCTCAATCATATTTATGGTTTACCCAACCATAAACTATGGCCATTTTCACCAAACATTCAGGTTATTTCAACTTAAGATCACAGTTTGAATCAGCAAAACAGAACTGTGTCTAGCAATTTAATTTTTGGTTAAAACAAACATTTTTAAGGTTGAAAATAAGCAGACTTGTAGTTCCAATCAACTAACATTAAATTTAAAACAATGTTATTATCTGAGTAGAAATCACTTGAAAAAGCGGTTTGCTTCAACTGCAATCACGAGTTTGAAGCAAACAAATATCAACTTCAACTCAAACAGAGCCAGAGTTTACATTTCAACCATAGTGTTGGTTATTTCAAACAAGCCTCATTTCTCTCCGTGATGGAAGGTGGCCATAATATTTACATGTCCAAAATATATGCGCTACCCTATTCGTCTACGAGATAAAAAAATTGGATTAGCAGCGTCAGATCAATCATTTTAATCAAATTAGTTGATATGCGTATGGACATGCGCATTATAGACCCGGGTCTAAAATAAGAAAATGGGTCCAAAATACGCGCATTATGACCAGTGCGAATTATCAGGAAAACCTGGACTAAAAACAAGTGTTTACCATAATTCTGTGTAAATGACTTGTTATTTTCATCAAATGTTGGAGTGTTGCACAAAAAGTAATTTAAATTCTTGTGGAATTCATCAAAATTGTTTGAAGCTTCTACTAAGGGGTCCATTACTAGCATATCAACCCTAGAACGAAGATACCCACCTGTAGCAGGCCGATAGTGTGGTAGAAATGGAATGGAATAAAGATTAAAGTAATTAAGATGGTACGGTGAAACGAGCCCCTGGCAGCGAACCAAACGCGGTGGGAGATTTCTCGCTTAATTATCAATTAGAAGCTTCTAAACAGTTTGGGGTCGGAAGCCGTTTGGTATTCCGGAGAATTCGAACATACAGTTGGAAGCCTCTTTAATAATATACTGTCTGAGATTGATCGAAAGTTTCTCTTTTTCACTGAATTCGATCGCTAAAAATCACGCTATCTGCTTCCCGGAATAACTTTATCACTTGTAACCTTCAGAGAACGTAAACACCTTCGTCAATCTTGCCTAATCCCACAAAACGACGCAGGTTAAATCACATTCAATTCCCGCGTTCGCTATGCCACATCCACGTGTCACTTGCCATCGACATACATCCACATTTCCGGTTCCTTCCGATTTCCTGTAAGCCAACAGGGATTCAAGCCAAGGATGGTGGGAAGAATCGTTTTGGGAAACGTTTCGATTCAGCGTCGGCGGGAGATGCTGCCAGAGCGCGTTGGACAGCGTTGGTGTGAGATGGCTGTCAGGTGTGAAAATTGCTAAATCTATTTAGCGACAACAACACCGCCGTGTGCGATGGGAGCTGAAACGAAAATCGATGCATGTCAGATAAGCAAACGAGCTAACGGAGAGTGATGAGTGGAGGAGCGTGTTAAGCTTTCAAGGGCTGGATGGGATATGGCTTGATATAACGAGTTTTCTCGGTGGCAGTATATATACGTATTGTACATATACGGAGTAAAGCGTATTTATGGAGAAGATGTGTCTAAGCAAATTTTATGTATATCAACCGATTTAAAATTCCACCCTGGTCGTATTCTTCAGCTAATTTCAGTAATTTCAGCTCATTTAGATGCAAACTTGAACTGCACTAATGGTTTGAAGTTCATACGGGAGTTATTTACTATGGGAAATCAAAACTTTTGATATAGTAACTAATAAAAATGTTTCATATCTGTTTTTTAATTTTTTTTTTCTAACTTCAATTAGCTCAAAATCACTTTTTGAATAAAGTTTGGCATTTTTAGATATCAATGGTTTGGGAAGGTGATGGTCTTGTGCGACACTCCATTACCTATTTAGAAAGCAATATTGGTAGCTCTGATGCAAATGGAGCCTAAATAAAAACTACTTTGTCATGCAGCAGGTTTTTTTTTAATGTGTACAGGTTTGGGCCGACAGGTGTCAGATTTTTATGAAACATCGTCCACATATAGTGTCTAAACCATACGAGATCTTTCGCAGCTTCTGCTGACCAGCAACCGTGCGACTGGGCAACACCAGTCCGAACTGGCCAATTGTCAACGGCCCATCGAACGCTTGGTAATCAGAACTTGTTGTGAGTAGTCAAAAATAAAAAGATCTACGATAAACATGCATAGGTGAACTAATTAAGAATTATAAACCTAAATTATTAAATTAAACCTTAAACCTAGGGCTACCGTGTTTTCCTCTATCAATAAATTGTACAATATACACACATATCAGGTAAAGACGAATGGAACAGAAATTACATGTTTACCGTATTCTAAAACAATTTCTTTAATCTAGATTCACCAATTTCACTTAACCCGGATGGTTGTTGGCAGCTAGGACAAATTTTCATACAGACACACTGAAAGTAATTTTTCACTAAAGGAAATTTCATTGCCCTGCGCACGAGGAAAAGGTGAAAGTCGTTTTCTCTGCGCTCCTAACATTTTTGAGTTTATCGCAGTTAGTAAAATTACAAATTTCAGTTTATTTCCCTCATAATTCAAGCCAAACATTGCATTGCATTTCATCCTAAGTTACAATATAAACAAAATCGAGTTGAATATCGAGTGGGATAGGAAGCGATTACTTTGCTTTGAATCATTTTGAAATCATGCTCTGAGATAAAAAAAAAAATTGAAAACACGATAACAATACGTCCAATGTACCTTCCGTCTGATATCGCACAGCTCTGTACATGGGACTTTTGTTAGCCGCTTATCCAATGTACTATGTTCATCTAAAAGTTTGACAGATGTACGTAGGAATTACATTTTGGTTTTCTAAGAACGTGTGATCGGATTGTTCGAAGAATGAAAACAATGAAGTTCAAGTGGCAACACTGTTATCATTAAGTGTTGCGAATAAGCGCTACTAAACAGTTCATCAATAGTGGAGTATATCCATTTCCGTAGGCCCTCGAAACTATCCCGGTGAATTCCCGGGTTACCTTCGCGATCGTGTAGGTCCAGTTCGCTGTGGCATTCTTTGGATCGTTATTTGCAGAATTGGAGTGAGCATTATTTGGATCCAAAACCGACATTGTTTTTGTGCTACAATAAGCCCGCCGAGACACGATAAGTGTGTTGTCTCTTTCATATGTGCTGTTGCTCTGTCTATTGATCGTAACCAAAATGTCAACACTCCAGCGAACTCCCCCAAGCAGCGGTGCAAAAGCAAACTTCTCCAAGCGCATACGATCGGATATGGATTCTGATGAATGCACCCAACCCCTCACTTTGGAAGCTGTTTTGAACGCGATGAATCACCAGATCGAGAAAACCTTCGCAAGAATTGCTGAGATAAACGTCAACATTAGCGGTAAAATTGACGCAGTGAAAGCGGAGCTGGACAGAAATTTGGAAGCTATTTGCACGACATCAGCACTTTTAAGGCGGATTGCACTGCAAAGCTCAAGTGCAACGAAGATAAGCTCTACGCTCTGAACATGACAGTAGGCGAAATTTCGCAGGACATCGGCAGTCTCGAGAACAGGATCGTTTGAAGGATGAAAATTTGGAGACTTATTTCAACGCTATGTGGAAATATATCAAACTGCACGAGCATCACATTCCATCGTTCGACTTGAGGCGTTTGAAGTCGAGTAGCCAGAGCGATGGCTTAATCGTTTTGCAGTTTGCTCTGAGAAACAATCGCGACGACTTCAACAGCAGCTACCTCCAGAAGCGGGATTTGAAACTGTGTCACCTAGGAATCAACTCGCCTCGCCGAATCTACGTGAATGAAAACCTGACCATCGCAGCACGCAGGACAAAGGCAGCAGCTTTGCGACTGAAGAAAGCTGGGAAGTAATTGTCGTTGTACACGAAGCAGGCGGTCGTTATGGTGAAGCGCTCCATCGATCAGCAACCTGTGGCCATACGTTCGGATGAGTTTCTGGACCAATTTTCTTAGTTCAGTACTTTTATGTCACCCCGCTTATTGTCGTTATTTGTTGAAATGTCACTCCTTGATGAAATGTTTGAAATTTATAATTTTGATTGTACGAAGATTGTTGTTTTAAAAACAAAGCAAATGTGTCAACTACCGTGGTTTACTTACTGCCCCCTATAAACTGCTTCCCCTTTATCACGTGATGCCACCGTTACAAAGCATCACCTCAACGAACATTCCTGGTACAGTGATGCACGCTGTTCTCCCATTTGGCAAATTTAATATATGTCACGGAAATGCCCAGAGTTTATGCGCCCAAAAATCGACTAGGTGAGAAGAAGTGAAGGTTCTTCTTAGTCATACAAAGGTATCGGTAGCTTGCTTTACTAAATCTTGGCTTTCGACGAAGAACAGTAACCGTAGTGTCACCATCCCAGGATTCACTGCTGTTCGCAACGATCGAACTTATCGTCGTGGACGTGGAATTGTGATTTATTACAAGGCTCATCTGCCCCCACAATTGTCATCCGAATTAGAGGACAAAACTGAGTGCCTGGCCCTGATGTTGTGGTTAAACTACGAAAAAATACTGCTAATGGTAGTCTACAATCCCCCTGAGAATGATTGCACACGATCCCTTACCGAAAATTTGTTGGATTTCGGCGCACACAACGAAAACGTCCTGCTTATCGGTGATTTTAACACCGATTTATCGAAGCCAGGTAGAAAGCAGACGCAGTTCACATCCATGCTAGACAGCTTTGCCCTGTTCTCGATGCATGAAGAACCCACGTTTTTTTTTTTTTTCAAAAAGACGGTTGCTCGTAGTTGGACTTGTTCATTACAAGTTGCAGCGATAAAGTACTACGCTTCGATCAAATAGGCTTCCCTGGACTATCGCAGTATGACCTCATCTTTGGTTTTTTGGACTTTGACGCGAACTCTGTGCCAAAGATCGAAGCGGCAATGAGGAACAGAACAAATGCGATGATTACTTCTGCAAAAGCTTATTATTTGAATCGTTTTATATTTTTGGACAGCCAGTTCCCGTCTACAGTTCTTTGGAAGCGGCTCAAATGTATCGGAGTGGGTAAGGACAAATCGTCAACTATTTGCGAATTTCATCCTGATGAAGTAAATCGCACTTCCCGAGTAACACATATTCGTGATTTTATGTCGCGTAAACTTCTATATAACCAAATCTAGTCATACAAAAATATTTTCAACCGTTATAAAACTTGTGTGTTGCTTGGGTTTCCTATCGAGCTACATTCCAAGCGATAACCACAGTGAACCGAGAAGACCATCGCTAGGTACACCCAGTTTCTCTTTCCGGCCAGTGGAATGGCGGGAAGTCGTTAATGCTGTATTCAGCATCAAAGCCAATGCAACTGGTCTGGATGGTCTGCCGATCAAATTTGTAAGAATAATCCTACCTTTAGTTGTGCAGCAAAGGCTGTGCTGTCGAAGGCCTTCGAGAAACATCTTGAGCAGCAGATGTCATCCTTCATCACTGAGAAAAATCTACTAACGGACTATCAAGCATGATTTCGCAAAGGGCAAAGCATCAAAACAGCAGCGGTTCGAGCATATGATGATTTAGCTAAAACGATCGACAGGAAAGGTACTGCGATATTACTACTGCTCGATTTTTCTAAAGCCTTCGACTCTATCCCTCACCGTAAACTATGCTCGAAGTTAGAAACTCAGTTCAACTTTGCCGTTTCTGCAGCTAACCTTATTGAGTCGTAATTGAAAGACCGAATGCAAACTGTGTTCTGTGGGAACCAACAATCCAAATGCGGCTTTTCGACCTCCGGTGTTCCTCAAGGTTCGGTGCTTGGGCCTCTGTTGTTCTGCTGTCACATCAACGCTTTGTCGACCATTCTTAAGTACTGCTCCATACTCCATATTGTATGCGGATGACGTTCAGATGTATATCCGTGGCCTTGGTCCCTGTACTCGCGAACTTATCACGATGGTGAATAAAGACCTCGAGAGAACCACAGTGTGGTCTCAGCGGAACCAACTTTTTGTCAACCAATCAAAGAGTAAGGTAATGCTCGTGAGAGGAAACCGTAGACATTCTGTTCAAACGAGTCTGCCATCACCTATCACTATGGATGGGCAGATTATAGAGTGGACAGAAAGTGCGGCGAATCTTGGTTTCTTATTTCAAGCGGACCTGCAGTGGGATGGACTGGTCAATCAACAGTGTGGAAAAATTTACGCAAGCCTTCGATCGCTCTACGGTTGTGCTTCTGCTGCCCCATCGCCACACGCCTGAAATTATTCAAAGCCTTGATCCAATCCCAATTCGTGTTTGGCGAACTACTTCATGTAAGACCCAGTGCTACCGCCATGGATAGGCTACGCATCGTACTGAATTCGTGTGTACGTTTTGTTTACGGATTGAACCGCTAAGCACACGTTAGCCAACTGCAGGAAAATCTAATCGGATGTCCTGTGGGGAGCTTCTATGCGCATCGCTCGTGCTTGTTCCTGCGTAAGCTGATCAAATCCCGCTCCCCGCCAGCACTCTTTCAAAAGCTGCAGCCTTTCCAAGGTCCAAGGTCCAAATTCCACCCAATAATTCGGCTATATATTCCAGCTCACTGTTCGTTCGCGGTGTGGTGAATTATAATACACTGTCTCCTGTGGTCAAACGCTCAACATCAGACGCAGTTTTAAAGAGGGGCTGCCTAGAGTATTGGAACCGGCATTAAAGTAAGAAAATAATGTATGTAGTTTATAGTAGTTGATTAGTTTTTTTTTGAAATTTTTTTATACATTTTATAAACCTGTTTTCAAACCTATTTGCTGGGTGAATTACAAATTATCATTGCTATGCACCAACTCCTAGAAGATCGCCTACAATTCTTAAGTAAGTAAATTAGGTATAAAAAGAAGGCATGGACTCGGGTCGTGGTTCAGAAAGAGTCCCTCAACGATCACCTGCAGCAGCTCTGATGATTGCTTGGAGCCGCCGTTCCTCTGGTTTTAGCCATTACTACCCGATAGGCGTCACCCCACGGTTTTGTATTGGCCTTCTGACACAGGTCCTCAAAGCAGGCTCGCTTACTGGCCTTTATCTCCCTCTTTAGCGCGGCCTTCGTGGTGACTAGCACCCTCCTATGCAGGGATGCCACATATACAGATTTATCTGTAATTATACAGAGTTTTCGCAGTTTTCGGATTCAGGATTCTGTATATACAGATTACAGATTTTTAGAAAAAATACAGATTTTACAGATTTTTGAAAAATCCTCCTTTGCGTTGCATTTTTTTAATGTGTAAATATCCATATTTGGAAATCTCAATGACCCGCCTACAGAGTTTGTCAGATGTTTATCAACCGGAAGAATGGCTGCTTCGAATGCATCAATCAAATTAATCTCGATGGACAACATCCATTTCAATTCTGTGTTCGAACTTCATAATCATCGGTTAAGTCCCCTTTGGTAGATAGCATCAATCTTTACAATTAACAGGTGTGTTCTTGTATGTCCATACTACTGAATAACTTGATAAACCCACTAGAAATTATGCAACCGCAGGTCCTCAATGATAACAAGGGGATGGACAATTTGCAGTAGTCAATCCAAGTAACCTCGGTGGACAGGATTCATCTCAAGAATTAGCTGGTATGGGCTATTTCTTTTCATATCTGATTCGAATACTTTGATTCTATGGTTTGATGTTTAACCATGTTATTGCATTGGTAGCGATCAATACACAAATTAAATATATAATCTTATGCCACAGATTAAGGGCATTTTTTTTTTATTTAGTTGAAACAATAAAAATTAAACCAACGAACTGATTTGAATAAAGATATATTTTGCTTCAAGCGAAGCACTGCGTTATTCGAAATATGTTTAAGAATTGATTCTATTGAAAATGCCATAAGAAAATATTTCGTTGATTTACCACCGGGTGTATCAGTGTGTATTATGAGATTCCTGGAACTGTTAATTAAGTTCTGAGAAAATCACAGTAATTCGGTGGAAAATTGTCCTTTCACCATCTATCCGTAATTTTGTTTTTTTTTTCATTGATCTTTTCGTAAAATGTATCGATTTCACAGGAAAATATGTAAAGTTTTCGTTTGCAGATCAAATTCCGTATTTTTTTCACAGAATTCTGTGATCTCTACACACCAAATCCTAATTTTGATATTGAGTAAATAAAATTACAGCTTTGATCAGTAAATTAGAATTTTTACTGAATGATCTGTAAAACTTCTTCAATTTATAGATATCCGTCAAAAAACTGCAAGTTTTTAGTAAATCGTTTCAAATATTACTGAATATTTGTATTTGTTTTACAGATGAACTTTGTAAAGAAATGAACTAGCATTGAAAATCCGCAATTTAGTAAACGTTTTACCGATTTTCAGTAAAACCATAATAAATACTGACGCAAAATGTGAAAATCATGAATTCAGTAATCTTTAATGACGCGAGTGTCAAACCTAAGCCATCTTCGCGTGCTCAAGCGGTGGCAGCTGATCAAAATTTTTTTTTATCTTTCCATTGATTTTTGAACGAGAAAAGCATCCGACTTTGCAGCGATCAACGTACACTGAAAATAAATCAATAATTTTTCTTCGAATTAAAATTGTCACTTGAGCCAGTCAATTTTGCTTCGATTCTTCATTTGCCGCACATAATTTTTAACACCCGTCACTTAATACACAGGTTCGTTTCCAATGAGACTGATATGGTCCGCATAGAATTTTCAATGGGGCGAGAAATGTCATTCAATGTGTGTTTTATCCTATTTTATCCATCTTCGCACTTAAAACGAAATAAACCATGCGCGAAAAACAATCAGCAGCTTTGTCGTTCTAGAAGAAAAAAAAACTGCAAAATGGAGAAGCAAAGTGAAGTTTACCGTGTGGTGGTTGAGGTACTTGGTTAGCCAGCGGAAGTCACTGAATTTTTTGGAGGTAATAATTTACTATAGATGTTCTTCTTTACCATGTTAACAGTGTTTATTTTGAATATGGCAGATCAGCCGAGCATTTTTTCCATTCCCACAGAAGAGCTGCTGAACGCGATAGCTTCAACAAGTTGGGATAGTGATTGCACGGAAACTATCTTCAACAAACTTTACGATTGGCGGTCGAAAACTATTCTCGGTGATTTGAGTCTCCCTCTTTCTGAAGTGCTGGCAAGGTAAGTTCTATGAAATTTCTTTATATTTATACTGTACCAAATAATGTTTTCCTGTTTGCAATTATCTTTTACAGGTTGCGGATTTTCAACTGAAGAGTTGGAGAGGGTGACCATTGATGAGGTTTCGTAGCTGCTTTCCCAATCTCAGAACACCGTTGAACGTCGATGAAATATGAATTATGATAGTACAAATAAAACCTCTTTTATTCACACATTTCATTTTATTACATGAAAAGATACAAAACAATACCTTTTATGAAAAAATAAACCACACCTTTTCACAAAACGTTTTACTATATATTTATTGCACTATAATTAATATCTATATGGTTTATTTATTGATCTCTATGGGTCATGAATAGTATTTGACCACATTTAATAATAAATAAGTGCAGCACAAATACAGAGCAATAACTTTGCTCTTTGCCCAAATCTATAAGTAATTGCACTTAAATATAAGGTGCATTGTTTTTTGAGTATAGGCAACAACAGGTGTTTCTAAAATCGTTAGCTGCCAATGATCCTCAATCAACTCCAAAATGCATCGGAGGCCATGACGTCGTTCATGGTGTCATGGTGTCAACAAAACTGTCTGCGTCGATAAGCCATTCATGTATATCCCCATAATCCAAACCTTGCAGCTATTATTTCGGAATCCTGAGACCAGATCTCTTCAGGCGCTTGAGAATACAGCTCATCTTTCACAGGAATCTTTTATGAGAAAAATGATTATGCGTTTAAAAGAGCAGGAAAAAACAAAATTTTCAATTGATGATTTTGTAAATTTAACCGAAATTCAGAATTGATTGATATTCAGTAATTTTTGGTAGCTATCGTGCTTCCAATTTCACAGTTTTTTACTGCACTCAAAAATATCGACACGTTGTTTTCACGTGAAATTTCACTTAACTTCCACCTGAATACGTCACCAAATCTTCTTCAGTAAAATCAGGCGGACATTACGTGTCCAGTAAATTGTACGTAAAAAATCACGTAACATTTATGTGATTTTCACGTAGATTGTGAATTTACGCGGAAATCACGTAGCTCTTACGTGAATTCCACGTGTTTATTACTGATTTTGGCAGTGCACGAAAATGATGTACGTTTCACGTGAAAACAACGTGTCGATTTTTTTGAGTGTGTATATTTTACTGATTTTCCATGTCGATCACTGAGTTTTTCAGTAATATTTTACCAAAAATCTTTCGTGAATCGACCAATATTTCAATCGCGTATAACAAACCTTGTTAACCAGCTCACGTTTACTCACACATTTTTTTTTAACTCTTTATTTATTCCAAATTTTACATTATTTTACATTCATATATTAACCTAGGTGATCCTGCTATGTAATTAACATTTCAACCTTATATGCTATCATTTATATCTAATTGTGTTAATATTATTTTTACTTTGTCTATTCAGTATTTTTAACAGGGTTCCTTTTGCCTGCGTGTAAGAATAATTATTGATTTCATAAAACTAGTTCTTATCTATAGAGAGAATTGATCATTGCAATTGAAGACTGCAATGATTTTTGTCTAAAATTATGAATTATATTGTTGGACATTTCTTCTAGAGTCTCAACGTTTGAAATTCTATGTAATTCAATAGTACTGAACCAGGGTGGCAGCTTCAAAATCATTTTCAGAACTTTGTTCTGAATCCTTTGAAGTGCTTTTTTCCTAGTAGCACAACAACTAGACCATATTGGCACAGCATAAAGCATGGCCGGTCTAAAGATTTGTTTAAATATTAGAAGTTTGTTCTTCAAACAAAGTTTGGATTTTCTGTTTATAAGAGGATATAAACATTTTATATATTTATTACATTTGGCTTGAATGCCCTCAATGTGATCTTTAAAAGTTAATTTTTGATCAAGTATCAGTTGGAACTCGTACTCACACATTTACTTGGCAAGATGATTGGGTGTTGTTGGCTGAACTCAACACCTGATGCCTGTAGCCGGCCTCCTAGCCGTAACAATCCGTTGGTATCCAAAAACTGTTTCATTATTGTTATCAAACTGCTAGTGGCTTTTTTTTGTCTGAAGATAGTTGATTAACCTCTGTTAAAAAAATGTTGCTCCTGAATCATTCTTTCATACTTTATTGTGTGCTTGTTTCCGCTCATCCAAGGTTAGATGTCCAACAGTTCGATCCGATTTGTTAGTTAAAACGTTTCGTTTGAAACGTAAGCCATATGCCATGACTCTTAGCAGTTTGGTAAAACTGGAGTATCTATCAACCATTTCATAGTTCCGACACTATAACAGTTTTTACTGATTTCCGCATCCCACGCTCCTCCAGTAGGGAGTGGACCTGTCCATCAAATTGTAGCTTCTGCTAATTTCTTAACTGAAGCACTCCTTGAGACTAGATCTTCAGGGATTTCCAAAGTTATTTTTTAACCTGTTTTAAACCAGGCACCAAATAGTGGTTAAATTGTCAAGACAGATTTTTTTACAGATTTTCAACAGCCGGATACAGATAAAAAAGATTTTTAGATGTGAAAATACAGCTTGACCATGAAAAAAATGTGGCAACACTGCTCCTATGCTCGATTCTATCGGCGTCAGACCGCGCCCTTTGTACCGTCCGTCTTGCGTGGAGGCATGTTCATCGGAGGTCCGCGATCGACTCTGTCCACCAATACACCGGTGATCTTCCATTCTCCGGTTTGACTTCCCTCGGCATGGTCGCATCGCACGCTCGCGTAAGTGCCATCACGAGTTGTTCGCCGCGAGGCTCCTGGGTTTCACGTAAGATTCGATCCCTCTCTAGCTCCTCTTCTAAAACTAGCATAAAGTCGTACAGTTTTTACACTATTCCTATATAGTCTTCATGTTTACGCTAAAGAACACGTATTTCTCGTTACTAGTGTACATGTTACAATAATCCGAATGAATAAATTTGTAGCCAGCTGCTGGGGTTCTCAAATATAAAGGACTACATTTCAATTGAATGTTAAAATTTTCAGTCCTATTTTTACCAATATGACACAAAAGTTACACAGGACCTAATGCAATGTTTGGCTTGAATTATGCTCACCGCAGTTGTGAATTGAGATTTTGTACCCAAAGAAGAGATAGTGCCGTTTTCGTTGCGCAATAACTAAACGGTAAGTATCGCAATTAACAATCGGCAAGCCATTTTGCACATCATTTTTGCGTGATCACCCATACCAGCAGCAGCAAGCATTCCCTTAATTTTCATCGGTTATTACCACCGTTTAACTTACCACCCTCGTTGCGCTCCACTCATCGCCGGTATAGGCGCCCGTACAAGAACGTCGCCTGATGGCAGTATACCAATATTATGAGATAAGTGTTTGTTTTTTTCTCTTTCTCTCCTGAATACGAAGTAGCTTCATTTGTGTTTAGCTTTAGCTATGTGCATTGTTTATGTGTATTTATAGTTGTCTTAGTGGTTGAGCGTTTGAAGTATTCCACAAACAAGACAAAACCGTCAGTGTCGAAGGAGCTGTTTTCAACGACATGGACGATTTGTCAGAGAATGATTCACCTCGCCACCTAATGGTGTGTGATAAGAGCCCCAGATCGTTAATTGCCCAGCCGAATCAACCGGTTCTTGATTTTTTTATTTTTGTTTTCAGCCCAAAACGAAACCTTTGTACGTACGTCAGAAAACAGAAGATCTGACGAAGCGATTTTCTGCCGTGATGGAAATTATTTGTTGTCATTTTTGTGATTTTTTTTTTGAATAAAATCGACCAGTTTTTGAGGACAATGTTTTGTATATATGTCTTTAGAAAAAGCAAAACATTTGTTTGTTTCAATATACAGTCTTGCCAATACAAGTCTTAAGGGCTCAAATTTAAATTTTCATGCATACCTTACCTTATCTGGAGTTGAAGCTTTTTCGTCGGTTTAAAACATTCTATTGCCTGCATCAGTACTGTTGGAAAAAGTTAAATACTTCTTGTCATTCATCACAATAACGACATCAGGCTTAAATTACTTCCATCGCAGTTTACGAAACTTTCCAGGAATCTTTCGTAGCTGCTTTTCGGTGTATTTCTTCTTAGCCCTTGAAAACCCTTCTCATACTCTTACATTTGTTCACTGAGAAAGTGTTGAATTTTCTATCCAGTTTGTTTTAACATACGTCCTATTTGTCTTTCGTTACCCTTTTAATTGCTTTCGCACTACTCCTCAAGTATAATATATTTCACCACTTCTGATTTGTCTAATTTGTTTAATTGTTTTGGGGTGTTGTTCAAGCATCTGAAAAAAAAAAAACGTTTTCGGAGATAGTTTTGTTCACTCACTTTCATATTGAATGACTTAACTCAAATGTCCTATTTTGAGGTTTGAAAGAGGGTGAACAAATAGATGTACAACTGGTTGTCTCTCTCTAGCATGCAATAATCTAACAGCGTTACGAATTTAGTCCAGCTTATACTGTCTCATGCGTTAGGCTGATGGTATACTGAAAGCGTTCGCGTCAAAACACTTTTGCAGTTTTGTTATTATTCTGTTGACAGTGGTCGACAAAATGGATATCAACACAGTTTGAAAGAAATATTTAATTTTCTGCGTTATCTTATGCACATAAAGGGAATGCTAGATTTGGCAGAAATTGATGGGATATTTTAAATAAATTCAAGTCAGACAACGCCTGAATCAAGTTTGTTGTATAAAAGACTGCAAACATTGTTGTATGGCTCATGAAAGATTGCGAACAATTCCGTTGATTACGCTTCATTTGGCTTGGAATCAAAGGGGGGGGAATTTACGCGCCTGTTAAAATTCATTATTTTTTTTTGTGGATGCGGAAAATTTAATTTATGCAGTTTTTGCAAAAAAAAGAGTTGTGGTACAAAACCAAAAAACTTAACCGGAACCGATTGTTAGTGGAGAAGCTGTGGAAGGAAGTGGCAATTGATCAAGGAGCAGATTTATCTAGTAAATATAAATGAAACATTATTTATTGTGCATCCACACAGCTTTGTTATTTTACTTTTCAGCAAATGCTGTGAAAAAAAGTGAAAGGAAGATCTGAGGATGAAAGCCCGTTATATTTTGAGACGGACACTTCCTGGCCCTTTTTCGAGCCCATGTTGTTCCTCAAGCACCAAATGAGCCCTCGGAAATCCGGTGGAAATCTTTCGGCAGGTGGCGGCGGAAATCATGGTGATAATCAAGTGGAGCAGCATGCGGAGGTTGGGCAGCATAGCGTAGCTGGACAAGTGATTGATCTCATGGAAGCTGAGTATAGAGATAGTTCCGGGGTCGATTCCGTACCAGAAATCCTTCGTCCGTCAAATCCATGGAAAAGACCCAACAAGCGAAGCGCCCAACAGCAGTTTGTCGACATTGAGGCTCGAAAACTCAAAATACCAGAAAGTAAGGCAAATCGCAAATCCAACACTGACAACGATGAAGATACAGCATTCTTCAAAAGCTAACTATCATATGTCCGAAAACTGAAACCCGAAGAGAAAATGAAATTTCGAATGGATGTGCAAGGTCTGGTGCAAAAATATGTATACAAGAGGAACAAGTCGCTGGAAAATCCGTCTCATTCCGTTTTCTCACATAACAGTAACACACCCTTTGCCGGAATTAAACTACCAGAGTACACCAACATCACGAAGTCTAGCTGAAGTCAGCAACAACAACAACAACGTAATAAAGACAATATTACTCTGTAATTACATCTCCAGTGTAGCATCACAAAAATGATTTTAACACGTACGTCCCCAACCCCTCTGAAATCGAAACATTCAAATTTAAAATTAATGATACTCTATCGTTAGCCATCGGATTTTGATGCAGTTTTTTGCAATAGATCACAAAATTATCAAAATCAAAATCAAATTGAATATGCCCTGATAATTCCGAAAATGTCCGTAGTTTTGGATTCCAAGGTGGGAGTACTGGGGTAAGTACCTGTCCAGGAATGGTGGACAAAATATTTTTGGAGGCGAAACATAGCATGCGGCATATCAAACTTCATGATTTTGCAAAACTAGGTCATCAGAAGACATTTTGACGATTTCTGACCATACTGGCCACTGAAAGAGGTCCTGCGGGATACGAGTTCCTCCGGAAAAGTGGCCATAACAAATCTTTTCCAAAAACTTGCTTGCGACATATCAAACATCATGATTTTGCGAAACTTTGTCTTCGGAGGACATTCTGAGGGTGTCTGGCCATACTGGCTATTTAGGGAGGCCCTGCGGGATCTGAGTTCCTCCGAGAAAGTGGCCATATTCAAATCTTTACCAAAATCTGGCTTGCGACATATCAAACTACCTGATTTTGCGAAACTGGGTCCTCGGAGGACATTCTGAGGATTCCTGACCGTACTGGCCACTTAGTAAGGCCATACGGGATACGAGTTCATCCGATAAAGTGGCCATATTCAAATTGTTACCAAAACCTGGCTTGCGACATATCAAACCTCATGATTTTGCAAAACTTTGTCTTCGGAGGACATTCTGAGGGTATCTGACCATACTGGCTACTTAGGGAAGCCCTGTGGGATCCGAGTTCTTCCGGGAAATTGGCCATAATCAAATTTTTACCACAACCTGGCTTCCAAAATATCAAATTTTATAATTTTGCAGGAATAAAAAAATCTTCGGAGGACATTCTGAGGATTGCTTACCATTCTAGCCACTTACGGTGACCGTTCGGAGTCTGAGTTCATCCGGAAAAGTGGCCATATTTATTTAGCAAAAATACACCTGAGAAACGAATATTTTTATGCATCACGAAATAATTGATGAATAATAATAATAATAATAATAATAATAATGATAATAATTTTTAAATAATTTTTCATGTTAGTATTGATCAGTTTTGAATCAGGGCTTAGCTAAGTCCTTGATGTGAATGAAAATAAAAATGTGTCCTGCACACAAATCACAAAAGAAACATGGTGCGTGTATTGCTTTTGAGCTACGCCGAGCGAAATTTCAAATATACATCGGCAAAAATACAAACTCGAAATGTTGCTCTTGACTACACCTGGAATTATGGAGAGTGTGAGCTGTTTAGTGGAATACCTGTAACTAGAAAATAAGAAGAATGATTATTAATTTCCATTTAACTCGACTGTCGAGTATTAGTACACGACACTGAAGAAGTCTGCACATTGTAGACGAAATACGCGTATCTGTCAAGATAAGCAATAAAGGTAGTTGGAATTAAATGGAAATTACTAATCATTCTTCTTATTTTCTAGTTACACCTGGAAGTTCTAGGAGCCGATGCTGCTGACTTGTGCCCTGAAATGCGATAATCGGGTAAAGCACTTACTTCGGAGACTCACCAATTCTCGTCTTCCATCGCTATCACTCAGCCATATTCAAATCAAATTGCTGCATTCCAGTGGGCCTAGAGGGCCACCCCAAATGGCCAGTATGGTCGAAAATTCTGAAAATATCCGATGACCTTATTTTGCAAAATCAGGATGACTTATATGTCGCATACCACGTTTTGGTAAAGATTTCAATATGGCCAATTTTTAGGAGAAACTCGGATCCCGGAGGGCCTCCCTAAGTAGCCATTATGGTTAGATACCCTCAGAATGTCCTCCGAAGATCTATTTTTGCAAAATCATAATGTTTGATATGTCGCAAGCAAAGTTTTGGTTAACATTTGATTCCGGAGGTACTCAAAAACCCAAGTGACCAGTATGGTAAAAAACTCAAAGATTGTCCTCCGAGGACCTAGTTTCGCAAAATGATGAAGTTTGATATGTCGCAAGCCAGATTTTGGTAAAGATTTGAATATGGCCAATTTCCCGGAGGAACTCAGATCCCGCAGGGCCTCCCTAAGTAGCCAGTATGGTCAGACACCCTCAGAATGTCCTCCGAAGACAAAGTTTCGCAAAATCATGATGTTTGATACGTCGCAAGCAAGTTTTTGGAAAAGATTTGTTATGGCCACTTTTCCGGAGGAACTCGTATCCCGCAGGACCTCTTTCAGTGGCCAGTATGGTCAGAAATCGTCAAAATGTCTTCTGATGACCTAGTTTGCAAAATCATGAAGTTTGATATGCCGCATGCTATGTTTCGCCTCCAAAAATATTTTGTCCACCATTCCTGGACAGGTACTTACCCCAGTACTCCCACCATGGAATCCAAAACTACGGATATTTTCGGAATTATCAGGGCATATTCACAAACTAGGATAATTTTGTGATCTATTGCAAAAAACTGCATCAAAATCCGATGGCTAACGATAGAGTACCATTAATTTTAAATTTGAATGTTTCGATTTCAGAGGGGTTGGGGACGTACGTGGTAAGTTCCAATATATGTAAGCTTTTTGGTGAATAAAAACACGTAATATAGAATTAAGGGCACCTCCAACCCTGATGGAAATTTTGATCTATTTTTTGAGGGAATGATTCGAATTCAAAAATTTAAGATCAAAAAAGGAAGTTCCCCATCGCTGATCTAAATCGTATAGATGTATTTAAAGAAATATTGATGGCAACCATGGCAACTCGATATGGTCATACGCCATCTTATTTTGTCAATATTTCGGCGTTTTGTTTAGCCACGTGTTTTGTTTAGCCGCGCTGCAAATTTGATGCGAAAAAAATGTGTTTGCAAAAACACTATCTGGTATCGATACCTTTGCTGTTTGACTTGCTACCGATCTACGATCACGACAACCGATGGATACTCAGTTTGATGCTGCAAACGATCTTCAAGTTACAGTCCAAGCACCGGCAGGACCTCGACTTTGGTTTGCAGTTTTTCGCAGAATGTAAGTATCTCTCAACGTCCTACGAAATTCCCCTTAAGCATATTTTCATTCATTTCTAGACATTCAAAACCATCCAGCAGCGCATCGATACGAACCGGATCGATAACAGCCTAGTCCGCTGCTGAGCCCTGAACGATCTGGCTATCTACATTCTCGATCACTGCAGGTGTCTTTCGTTTCTGATCGACCTCTATCCAGACATCCGATCGATCTGCGCTGACATCTCGCTGGAACAATCGATTTCCAACTTCTACGACACCACCTTCGTACTGCTGTACAAGAACATCTTTGACCTGTACATTGAATCGCTTTACCTGGCCTACCTTAACTCCGGTCGGCTGTTGTTGTTCAGAATGCTTACTGCGGTGGAGCGGCTGGCGAAGAGGAAAACGAGCCCACGAATGGACACGGCGATGGGAACTTTTCTGAACGAAAGCTACGGAGAAGCAGCTGACGATGTTGAACGAGCAATTGCAGCTGTACTGGAAGAGAATCTCCCTGCGGATCTGGCTGACGCGGATCACAGCAAGCCGTACGTCCCAACGTTTGGTCATTTTTTTTTTCATGAAGCATAAATATTTGTAAACGTAGTTAACATTTCAGCATCAGAGAGCGCCTTTCACATTATTCATATTCGTTTAACATTGTATGCATGGGTGGCTTGAGTTTATATTTGAGATTATCCGAAAGCTAAAGGTTTGAATGTTAACTGTGCTTATTCCACGCGCCATGTGGATTGAGATGACTCGAAAAATTGATTGTTGTGCCGACGGAGATGAGCTAGATGTGATGGTTCGAAGGTGAGGAAGAAATGACGAAATATGAACAGGAACCGTTTGATTGCTGCGAGAATCCCGAGCTGATTCGCCAGAGGAATGAGGAAAGATGACGGAGTAATTATCAAGCCAGAGACAGATTACCGGCACCAGGTGGTGATGGTGGTAGTGTTCAGGACAGGGATGTCGTTGGAAAAGCTAAAGGACAGCGTCAGCACAAAATAGTGCTGAGCAATCGCAAGCACAAGAATGAAGACAAATCGAGCCGTGCCAAGCCAAACCGAAAACAACTTTTAATAGATTTCAACCATTTATAGGGTTTTTTTTTTCATTAGGGCGAATCTGCAATTGAGAGATTCTCTCCGGGCTCACTCTATTTCATTCATTACAGCGCCATTATAAAACATTCGAGGGATTCTTTAGTACAGATCGAAACACAACAGTGCTGGCTAGCATACTTTACAAGCATTAGAATGAAAAACGTATAGGTAATTGGTTTATGAATGAAAGAGAGCGAGCCCGGAGAGAATCTCTCAATTGTAGATCGCCCTAATGAAAAAAAAAACCTAGATTTGATCATGAAAGAAAGCCATATGAGGGTATAACGGAATACCATGTAACTTTTGCTATATTTCGTCTCTATTTTTTATCCAAAGTTCATAGAGTAGATAGCATTGCAGATAGATCAATTAACGTTCGGGAACATTGAAAATGGAAATGTTGTGCTGATGAAATTAACTTGATAACACCGGTGATGATATTGACTAGTGGATGTACTAAAGGATCCAGTTGCCTCTTGTTGTATGACACAACCGAGACAGTCGGATGTACAGAAAGAACTGCTGATAAGAGACAAAGGGAAAGCAACATTCAAACGGATTCCTCCCATGAAGCACCCCAAATGACGATTAGCCGCTAAAGGATCGGCTTCGTAATTGAGAAGTGAAAAGTAGTGTACAAAAACGAGCAGAATTTGTGAAAAACTTCAGCAAGACGTTCATAATATGATTAAATAAGACATTCTCTAGAGGTTACATGAAGTACTTGAAGTTGAACAACTCCGTTGAATATTGCTGGACCATTCGATTTGAATGCTGGAATAACGTTCGTTGCACCCGTAACTGTGACCAGAACAGAGTTGAGGGCTTTGCACACCGTCCAAATCGCTTTCATCACAATCAACTTTCAGTTTATCTGGCAATTCATGGATTGCTCCTTGTCCGTCCTCATCTGCATCTTCATCGTCGTCCAGCAAATCATTATCATCCTTTTCCTCATTATCACTATCGGTCAAAGTACCAAACTTTAGAAGTTTCTTATCGTTCTTTGACGTAGGACTACGTTACTTACCTTACCAATCAGACTAAGGCCGGTGTGGCCTCTAATGTACACAGAAGTTGTTTCCATTGTAATCGGTCCATGGCTGTACCTCGCCAGCCTCGCTGTCTGCGGAGGGTCCGCAGGTCGCCTTCTACTTGATCGACCCACCTTGCTCGTTGCGCGCCTCTTCTTCTTGTACCTGTCGGTTCGTTTTCGAGAACCATTTTCACAGGGCTGTCGTCCGACATTCTTATGACATGCCCAGCCCATCGTAGTCGACCGATTTTAGGGATGTGTACGATGGGAGGTTCTCCCAGCAACTGGTGCAATTCGTGGTTCATTCGCCTCCTCCACGTTCCGTCTTCCATCTGCACTCCACCGTAGATCGTACGCAGCACCTTCCGTTCAAAGACTCCAAGGGCGCGTTGGTCCTCCACTAGCAATGTCCATGTTTCGTGGCCGTAGAGAACTACCGGTCTAATTAATGTCTTGTAGATGGTCAACTTTGTGGTTCGGCGAACTTTGTTCGATCTTAGCGTCCTTCGGAGTCCAAATTAGGCACGATTGCCAGCCATAATGCGCCTTTGTATTTCTCTGCTGGTGTCGTTATCGGCGGTCACCAATGAGCCCAGATACACGAATTCGTCTACTACCTCGATTTCATCACCGTCGATCTGAACTTGTGCTAGGAGGCTAACATTTTCTTCTCGTGAGCCTCTTCCCTTCATGTATTTTGTTTTTAACGCATTAATCACAAGCCCAATCCTACCAGCTTCAGCCTTAAGTCTGATGTACGTTTCCGCCATCGTCTCATAGTTACGTGCTACGATATCAACGTCGTCGGCGAAGCCAAATAGTTGGACAGACTTCCTGAAGATCGTGCCACTCGTGTCTATCCCAGCTCTTCGAATCACACCCTCCAATGCAATGTTAAACAACAAACACGACAATCCATCACCTTGCCGTAACCCTCTCCGAGATTCGAAGGGACTCGAGAGCGTCCTTGATACTCGGACGACACACATCACTCGATCCATCGTTGCTTTGATCAACCGCGTCAGTTTTTCCGGAAATCCATATTCGTGCATGATTTGCCATAGCTGGTCTCGATCGATTGTATCATACGCTGATTTGAAGTCGATGAAAAGATGATGTGTGGGCACGTTGTATTCGCGACATTTCTGCAGTACTGGCCGAATCGCGAAAATCTGGTCCGTAGTAGCGCGGACACTCATGAATCCCGCTTGGTATTGCCCCACGAACTCCTTTGCAATTGGTGACAGACGTAGGACGACGTCTGTATTTTCAATACTGGGGTACACGTTCGAATTGCGAAAATTTGGAGCGCCACGAAAAATATATAGGTTTTGAACCTTAATAACTATGTCATTTCACTATCGATTTACAAAATGTTTAAACCAATCGATCGGGACATTTTCTTTGCTTCAATTTCAATATTGAAAATTATTGATTTGTAACATTCAACTATTGAAATTAACGCAAATATAAGGTGATGTCTTATAATGCTGATTTTTCAGAGTAAATTTACTAAATGCACAGTACTAATCTTTCACAGCTTTCAAATTGAAGTAACGAACGTTTCATACGTGCCTGTGCTCGATATATAAGAGGGATACCTTCGCAAATTTTTTCAGTTGTTTGGCAGTAATGGAAATGTGCTGAGCAACGAGCCAGTATGGATTGGCAGCTGGCGCTTGACGATGGTATGTACCTTGGAGGGTGCACTAGCTTCATTCAGCAGTGCCGAGCGGCAAGGCACCACTTTGAATTTGGCAGCTGGCAGTGGCAAGTGACATAGAAGAAGCACTGGTGAGCAGCCAATTGTTCAGGTCGCTGATTGTGCTGCAGGCTGTTGCTTGCAAGCCGTTGGCTACACACTTAGAAATTATGATTTTTACACGAGATGTTATTCATGTTTGTGAAAATTCGGGTGACGTAAAGAAAGATTTCGTGTCAAATTATGTCTCCTGAAACTTACACATACGCAATTCGACAAAAAGTGTGTTGGATTGAATTTATTTTCTCATCTCTTTCAACTCATTCTTATGTGCTTAAGGACGCTTGCATGTGTCGGTCTAAGGGGACATAAATTTACATGGCATTTTGGCAGTGTGTAGGCAACCGTTGCTAGGCAGCCATAATGTATGCTGTGGTGTGCTAAGAAGTCAGTTGCCAAAGCCAGTGATGGCTTTGTAGCCAGTCGATGGGTGTAACCACGAGGAGCGAAATAAGGTGCTCGTGTGTGTTAGTGTGATATTTGGTAGCCATCTTTTGGAAAAGCGCAATATGGAACGGCTGAAATAGCCTGCTTCTTCAAACGACCAATACTAGGGAAATTAGGGTAAAATCAGCCATATCTTCATGCACAGAGCCCAGCTGTTAATGAAACCAACTCCAATCAATTTTTCAGGCAATTTTACATAGGACTAGTCTTATTTTGTTATTCTTGAGTCACACCGAACAAAACAATCTCTGAATAACACAAACATATTAGAGGAATCAGGGTAAAATCGACCATATATTTGTTCACAGAGCTGTGCGGTGAACGAAACTAATTACAATCGATTTCTTAGCATATTTTACAAAGGACTAGCCTTAATTTGTTGATCTTGAGTAACTCCGACCAAAGAAATTTATGATGAACACAAAACTATTAGGGGAATCAAGGTAAAATCAGCCATATATACGTTTACAGAGCCGTGTGGCAAACATAACCTACTTCAATCGATTTTTCAGACAATTTTAAATAAGACTAGCATCATTTTGTTGATCTTGAGTCACCCCGAGCAAAGAAATTTCTGAACAAAAAGGAAATATTAGGGGAACCAGGGTAAAATGAGCTCATTTGCTCCCTAAGCAGTTCCATGCGGCCAATGAGACCACGTCCATTCAATTCCTTAGAAATTTTCCTTCAAGTAGAGGTAGCATTTACAGAAATCGTTCCACTCTGAGCTGATACATAGAATTCTTTCGCATTTCGGGCACTTATTTTCCCACTGTGCAGCGGTGGCTAAAACTAATTTAGTTTTCACTTCGTTGAATACCTTGAGCGTTGTGCATAATTTCGAACACGGCTCGGAAATGCAAACGGTCTCCATATTAGTCCGAAGCGTAAATAAAAAGCAAGCTTACGGCAAGGCAAGCATGCCAAGTAGAAATTTTACAAATGGCTACCGTCACAAAAAATTGAAACACTGGACGCACATAACTCGATCGTTTCTTGATTTTTGAGATATTTGCTCTTATCAACAAGAGCATTTTACCATAGGGGTAGCCAGGATTTCAAATAGGGGGGGGGGGGGACGAGTTTTTTTTTAAGAGAGAGAGAGAGAGAGAGAGAGAGAGAGAGAGAGAGAGAATTACATCGTCTCCAACCAGTGGTTGCACATACTGAACAATTAACATTAACGGACTCTTAACGGACAATACAACGCCCGGTGAACCAGTAGAGTAGGGTCATTTTCATATTCCGACAGATGGAGCGGGAATGGAGCCCCATATATGTGACATTACGCCTGAATGCGGGTGGATTATCTTCTCTACTCTCACCCAAAGTATTTCACAATACCCGTCCGTTTCTTGCAACAAG
The DNA here is from genome assembly GCA_024533555.2 of Aedes koreicus. Lineage (NCBI taxonomy): Eukaryota > Metazoa > Arthropoda > Insecta > Diptera > Culicidae > Aedes > Aedes koreicus. The sequence continues at coordinate 43,056 of JAHHFK020002864.1, forward strand.
ATTAAACAATTCTAGGCTTGTTCTGGAATAAAAAAAAACGATTTTAAAAACTTTCGACTTTTCCCATGCTTTAAATCAAACCACATTGAATGCCAAACATTTAACGGGTCATTTTGGATTTTTGTATAGAATAAACACCGAATTTGTTTGCAGTTTGTACTGAAAATATACTTTTCATTCGCGACCCTCTCACCCAAAGCAACACAGAAGAAACACCGTTTTTTACTCACCATGCTCACACCGTTTGAATAGATTATATTTTTTTAATGGTTGTTCAAATAATAAGTGATTAGCTTTAAACAAACATTTATTTTGAGTTTTGGTGGTTTTTAGCTTATGGTTTGTGTCCCCTTTGCTTACCTTTAGTATAATTATTTTATCTGATATTTTCTAAAAAGGAACATCAAACATAACCTTTTAAAACGACGTAAGTAACAAATGTAAGCAAGCTGTGTTTTTTGTGCTGAATTGTTGCTACTTGCATTCTCAACACACGAGTAGTTAGTAAATAATTTAAGAAATTTTATTCATCAATGACGAAAATAAATTCATATGCGTTCCAACAGCTATTCCTCAATATTTTAAAAATAATTTATATACACATCTGCATCTGCGTTTTGAAATTTGAACCGATTTATCTGATATGATCCAACTGGAACACGTTCTGTCGAAACACGGTGTATGTAGCAATCATGTGTATCTGAGTAGTATGAAACCAAAACGGTGTATCATTGAATTACATTAAAATTGTTGTTCAAATTTGAGAAATACCACCATTTTGCATATTTATCTATTCGTAGATATTTCAGCTGCATGAAAAAACATTCGTTTAGTTTTGTTTGCTTGTTTTTTTTAAATTACATGCTGGAAAATATTATGATTACTTTTGAAAAACTTTCGAATGCCCATTTATGGTACTGCTGGATAAAATGAATCAAATCACTGCTTTAGACTGCTTATAATTTAAAAAAAAAAACCGTTGCGCAATTTCCACATTGTGCACTAAATTCGCCAGCAGAGCAACTTTTTCGAAATCAAGTTAGGAATGAGAAGTAATGAACATCGACATTGATAGTAGATTTCCTCTTAGTTCATACGAGTGTTCTCGACTTGTAGTGGTATGAATTTGATTGAAGAATTTCAATTATTCTTGTTTTATGCCTTTGTCATGCAAAATAGTAACCGATTGCTTATGAATGTATTTTACCCGATAATTCGTTTTGTTATGAAGGTTCTTCTGTTTATAAACACGCGCAGAACCATCGCTTATTCTTCCGGTCTTCCTCTAAACTATCCACCGATTGCTTGTCGATCTGCCAAACTTGGAAGACATCTGCATGGAGTTATGTCAAATTATAATAATCCGTCCAATCTATCACAAAACGTTGCGATTGGTTGAGCGGACTGGAGATAATGAAATCCATTTGTATAAGGCCAAGTCTCTCCCGGTTGGTATTAAACCGATGAGCATGGATATCAATAGAAACATAAAGTTACAAGAAGGCACAAAATGCATCTACGGACTCTTATTTTTACGAAATCCCTCAATTTCAATTTTTAATGGATTAGCATAGATTGTTCATTAGACACTTCAACTTGATTGATACAGTTATTAGTTACAGCAGTGCAATAGATTGTAGAATACAGTAGTAAAAATTGTAAGTTACGAAAAAAGAGTTTGGTTCGAGCATCGGCTGTGAAAGGTTGTGTCGATGCTTTATTACGCCCTATTTTCCTATCGAGCATGGCACGTTTTGTGTTGTTTCGGTTATCTATAATTCGGTATAACGAGTGATCGAGTGAGCACAGTAAGATAACAACAAAGCGTCTCTCAAGCGTTCATAAAATTATCCTTGTTTTCCTAACGGAAAACCACCATCACACTTTGTGAGTGGCTCCAATAGCATCCTTATTATTGGTTTAACTCAGATCAAAACGGATTTCCAACATTATAAAAAATCACCTTGTTTTTCAGATGAAAAAACACCATTACACTTTGTGTGTGGCCCCAATAGCATCCTTACTGTTGTAATCGGTTCGAATCAGAAATCGGTACTAGTATTTAAATATTTTACTAAACGAAGCGTGAATTCAGCTTATTGTTTACCAAAACGAACCCTGCTGCCACCCAATCTTGTCATCCAAAATCCCAGTGATTTCTCGTGGAAGTGCGGCGGTGGTCTCGGCTTCCAATAAAACGACTAAATAAACGTTAACGCATTCCTACCCTTTCCTTATTTGACCTGCATTCGGGCGAGGCCAGCGCCGGTATTGCCTTAGTTTGGGATCACCAGTTTTACACATTGAGCATGTTTGCATCATCTGTTGATCTTCTGAGTAATAACAGCTGAACTGGCAGTAACGGAATAACAACTTCGGGCGGTCAATCATGCTCATTATCCTGCTCATGCTCATAAAAACGGATAAATTATTTGAATAGGATAAGACAACTGAAACTTCTCGCCCTGACTAGCTTGCTGTTCTGCTTCTCACACGCTGAATCAAACTGTAAGATATGATCAACATATATTCTCAATAATACGAAACTACAGTACCCTAAAACGGGGAAAGCGGGGTAACGGGGCGGTTTGACCCGTGCCATGAATAGTTCAAATAAGTATTTTTCGTTGATACTTTTTCTAACTATCAACTGTGTTTCTTAATCTAGTATTATTTGGCTTCTGAAAGCTATAGCATAGGTTTGAATATTCAGTTTTTTGATTAAACAAGAACTGAACATTTTATTGAGCATAGCTTCTTCAACTTTCAGCTAGCGGGGAAAAAATCAATCAATGCTTATCTAATAGCTAACATTACAGATTAAGAGATATTTCCCTAGTAGCACATTTGTTTCAACCCAGTAAAGGTGACTGCTCTGTGACTCAATTAAGTCACAATAGAGCTGCTGAAACCAGTTTTGACTATTGTGTGCTGCTTGGGGTTTTTAGATACTTTAGGCTACATAGGGTGGATTCTAGGTTAAAGGAAAAATATTGTAATAAAATTGTTACTCGTTACTATTTAAAAACTATTATAAAATTACAACTTTTTTCTCATGGATGTCAATTTTTTACGCTTTTTTGCTACAACTTGTTAAAAAATCGAGGCAACTTCGCGTAATTTGGCTTTTTTATTTCGGCAAAGGAGCAATCTGACAAACATCCCAAGCAACACAAAATCGTCATATTTGGTTACAGTGACTTGATTGTGACTTAATTGAGTAGTATTGGAGTAACATCAACTGTATTGCAACAAGTTACCTTGCAACCTTCTAGAGATAAAAAATAAATAATAATATATTGAAACAAATAATAAAATTCTAAAAATAATATCAAAACACCGGGGGAGCGGCAACGGCGGGGCGGTCACTATGTACTGTAGTAAGTGTAAGTGAAAAATTTGCATTTACGAAACAAGCGAAACTGATCAAAGGTTTAAAGAGTGTACGGAATCAAATTGCGACACACACAAATATTCGGCAAAATTCGCCCGTTCAACCAATCCTCTTCAAACTTTCAGAGAGTAAAATAAAACATTTAACGAATATTTTCCCATGTTTGTTTCACTCATTTTAAATTCAATATCCAATTGAACGAACCTTCTTCTTTACACTACTTATAAAGCCCTGTACAACATTTGGACTATCTTTTTTTTTGCGTGGCAATCCATTTTTTCTTCATATCTCCCTCCGATTTCACTTCCTTAGGATGCTTCCTAAGTGCCTGTTTCATGATGGCCCAGTACTTTTCAATTGGCCGCAGTTCCGGTGCGTTCAGGGGCAGGGGTACGAAATTGACCTCCTTAACCTTGCACCACTCCAAAACCTCTTTCGAGTAATGGCACGAGGCTAAAACCGGCCAGAATATCATAGGACCATCGTGTGACCTCAGAAGAGGAAGTAGACGCTTTTGGAGGCATTCCTTTAAGTACACCTGCCCATTGACTGTTCTAGTTGTCATGAATTAGGCTTTCCACACGAGCAAATTGCTTGCCAAATCATATATTTTTTGGCAAACTTTGACATCTTCTGCTTTCTAATGTCCTCAGAGACATCGAATTTATTACGAGCAAACTAGAGCCTCGGAAGCTGCCGGAAGTCTGCTTTCACATACGTCTCATCATCCATAACGAGGCAACCTGGTTTCGTCAACATCTTGGTGTAGAGCTTCCGTGCACGTGTTTTACGTACCGCATTCTGCCGTTCATCGCGATAAGGCGCCTTTTGGACTTTGTACGTGTGTAGTCCTTCATGTTTTTTTCGCATCTTGCACGAAAGTTTTGGTTAGATTCAGTTTCTTCGCCACATCTCGAACTGAACTGTTGGGATTCTTCTTGAAAGCTTGAACTACCCGCTTGTGATCTTAAATAGGGGGTTTTTTGCCTTTTTTTCTTTTTGGGGGGGAGGGGGGGGGAAAGAGAAGGAGACTCGCTTCTGGGTGGGAGATGGGAAAAGGGGGGGGGGGAATCCCGCCCCGCGGGGCTTATTACGGTTTTCACTTCACGGTGAAAACGAAGTGAAAACAAAAAACCTTATTACGAATGTCACCAAGTGAAAAAAATATGAAAGAGTTCATCCGAGGTGACGATTCGAATGAACTCGGTGTTATTATGGTTGCCACGGCACCATCACGCCACCCAAAAAAGTGACGCAAACCATAGATTTTCTAAGGGCTACTACGATTTTCACTTCACTATCACTTCCACCTCACGGAGTTCATGTTTGATCACGGTGAAACCAGTAATAGCAGAAAAAAAGTGAGGTGATGTGTAAGTGAAGTGAAAGTGATAGTGAAGGTGTCAACCGTAATAAGCCCCAGCATAATAATAATAATAACATTTATTACGCATTGCTGCGTTGTCCTACGTCAACTTGGCGTACAACACCATTGGGCTGTCCCTTGTAGTTTTTTTTTTCTATATAATTGTTGCCAGCACTACTACATAAAATAGATCAAAGCAAAAAATGATCCAAAACATGCATCATTTGGATCAGTTTTCTTGGAGGGTGCAACAATTAAAATCAGATTGTTGTAAAAAAACTCAATATGGAACACCGCGGTGCACGAATTTATATCACTTCAGATCTAAATTTTTAGATCGATACCATTTTCCCATCAGGATTGGAGGTGCCTTAAAAATGAATAGCTTCTACTCCAGCTCCAAATAATTTGGTTAGATGGTACGCCTATTACCGTAATAAATAAATGTGTATGTTTTTGTATGTGTGTATATGTATGTTTTTGTGTGAATGTATGTGTATATGGATATGTGGAGAATACACACACGGGAATATATTCTAAATGCTAAGATTTACTCTAAAGGCAAACTCTACTGACTGCCAAGGTATGATGGATTATACCCTGAAAGGCTTATGAAAATAAAAAGCAGCAGCGTATCAACCCCTTCGTGATCGATAGTAAGGTGATGGAGGATACACTTCCCCTAAACAATATCATCCGCAAGATCCAGTCCCGTTTCGATGGGCTTCCACAGGATTGTCCATTTGGCAGTCATGATACCAAAAGCGCACTTGACACATTTCCTTGCCCTGGACAATCGCACGTTGAAATATTCCTACGCTCCATCAAGTTGTGACCGTCGAAGTAAATTCCTCATCAGCGGATATGCCTCATCACCGACGAATACGAAGGGCATGTTGATACTTAGATCTGGATCCGGCAGTTGTGCATCGCTGGCGATGTTCAAGGTTCCTTTTTGTTCGAAGAAGTCGGACTCACTGAAGGTTCCTCCAACATCCACTGTCAGGAGCTTGTAGTTGGCATCCGCGATGGCTTGCAGAACCGTTGAGTGGAAGCCTCTATGATTCCACGCCATGGATCCCGATCCGCCGGGACATTTGATGCGGATGTGTTTCCTGTCGATACAGCCGATCCAGTTTGGGAAATTACATTGGGCCCAAAATTCGTTAGCAACGTACTGGTTGTCTGCTGTGTTGGGAATGGCATGCATATTGGTTGCAGTGCTTTCCAAAGCACCTGGTACGTTTCCCGGACAATATACGCTACGGTGGGCCATCCCATGCGGAAAGAGAATCCAAGGGTTTGAAACGATGACCCTGTAGCAAGAAACCTGCATAAAAGGTAAAATGTATAATAGTTGAAACATTAAAATTATGATCTGATTAAATTACCTTAGGGTGACCATCAGCCGTTCACAGAGGTAAATCAGTTCACGATTCAGATTAGTCCAGGTCTTCAAAAGCCTGCTTTCAATCAAACTGAGCACCATGTCAAACGTATCTATCGACATCCTGGTGTACGATCGGAACTTGTCCTGGTATTTTCTCAACTTCGGATAGAGCCGATGAAATTCTCAATCCCTTTATTCTGTTAGGTTAATCAGCTGCACGGCGAATTCCCTTGTTTTATTAAAAATAAAATCAACTGTTCCCGGCAAAATATTCTTCGTCTGACGAATCCTTCTTGAACACTGCGAAAAATAACAAAATAAGTCACCACGCAACCAAACGCGTGAAAAAACGCGTTCACTATGCCATAGCTCACGTTGCGCTTCGCGTTTGATCAATTCGCTTTTCGGCAACGCTTCGCTTCGCTCTTAGGCGATAAGTTACAAAAGAAGGATTTGATAAAATATACTTGGCCACATTGAAACTTTTAAACCAAGAGTGTATCTGAGACTAAAAAAGACAATATTCTGACAGGTAAATTTTGCCATTTTCTCTTTTGCTTTCGAATAACTACCTTAACTGCTGTCACCCAATTTGCAAGGGTCTTTTTAAAAAATCTTGGTGCATCGTCCGAATAATTGCGATGAAAACCTTTGGTCATGATGTGTGTACGTATGCACACATCTTTCCGCTTTGTCCATTGAAATGAGAGTGTTTGACAAACAGCAGCATGCAACATCCATCAGAACCATCATCGCATTGCCGTCGAAGGGTGCAAAAGCACTAGTTAACGTTCTCTTGTTTGCATATCATCATCATCACCATCATCATCATCGTCGTCGTTGTCATCCTTATCCTCATCGGTGGTGGTGTACGGCAAAATCACCGACCATCCATCCATCGTAGAGACCCATAAAGACCGGCAAGCTAGCCAACTTGAGCCCGGCTGAGTACATCACTTCAGAGCGGCCTCAAGATGGTCCCCATAACGCTGGGATGCATGGGAAAATGGTTGGAATGGGAACGCTTTCATGTAGTCTTTCTCCCATCCATTCTCCGGGATGAATGTGCGGTGGATGGTTGACATAAAGACCTCGTCACGATACGCTCGCTTGAGTAAGCCATCGTCGCCAAAGTCATCAAACCGCGCTGGCCGACGCCACCGTCACCGTCGTTGTCATCAGCCGACCCCCGAAGATACCAACGACCGACCCGTGCGTTTTTGAGTAGCCCGTTTCATACATAATAAATCCATTCTCATTAAAAGATGACTGTACACAATTTTTCCAACCCATTCCATTGGCTTCCGGCACATGGGTTTCGGAAGGAATTTCCATACCTCCTTCCCTCATCATTCCACCCCATCATGTTTTCGCTATTGTTTGATAAATGTACGTTCCATGTACATTTTCCACCCTACTTGTCAGCACGAGGGAAGACACAGAAATAAAAAAAAGGAACCTCGCCGAACTTTCTACGATGGGTTCCAAAGGGAATCAATTGAAACGTTCTAAGCATGACGGACGGACGACGAACCCCACTGTGATTATGAATATGATGAATGCGATGACGGTGGAAGCCTGGTGGTGGCGGTGGTGCCGACGAAATGTAATGTAAAGACGCTTTTACCAACGCAGTGTGACAGCAAGCAATGATTGTCACTTGTGATAAAGCTATTATTAATAACCTTCTCTGATGGGGATTTCCCTCGACGAGAATGGCTGATTAGCTCTGTTCCGGGGGATTTATCATACAGCTGCTCTTGGATTCGAGTTGTATAGCCAAAAGTTGGCTTCAGCCCCGAATCATCCCTTTGACAAAGAGATTCTTTAATGACATGCACTACGCTATCAAACCATCACGAAAACCATCAAAACTCGTAAGTAAACATTCAACAAGAATCTAATTGTCACCGGGAATTAGCTCCATTACAAAAGATTTCCACCCCATTATTCGACCACAAGAACGGAGTGCAGCAGCAAAAAAGGGTTGACATTTTCCCTTCCTCTTAGCGCACCCGGAACGGCGTGCAACATCCCATTAGGGAGTAATAAATTATAACTGCCCAACAATTGCTTGTAGCATGTGTACATACAGACTGACTGTCCGAAAGAATATTCTCCAGTCTCTGCCCTAGCTTCGGCTTCTGCACGCGCTATCATTACAATTTTATCATTTTCGTTATTAATGTATTCACCCTTTTACGGGTGGGCGTCTCAATTTCGGTCCCTCCGGAGGTTTGTCCCCCAGTACCGGTGGTGTCAAACACATGTCGAGTTGTCGAAGAACGAGGCAAAGTCCCACTCTCACTTGTTCCACCTCGGCGACGAGATTGACTGTTGCCAAATTACATGTTTTCCTTTCATCATCATCATTGTCATCGTCATCATCGTCATCATTTTCGGCATGTTGGAGACAAATAAGTAGACTCGCACAAGACGGGATTCGTTTTTAATACATATTTAATAAATGCGGAATCATCGCCGCATCGACAGGCTGCTATCGCCCGGCATCCATTTCCTTACTCATAGAAAGTAGGCATTTTTCCTCTCAGCATCCTATCAACGGAGATCCAAGATTGTCACAGCATAATATGCTATCAAACTAATCCGCCTCCATATTTTTTATTTTTTAAAGGGTGTCCACGATGAAATTGCCACACTATGAAATTGCTCTAACTTTTTAACCGTTGGGAAGAATTTAATGAAAATTTGGGTGGATTTAGTTCATAGTGCATTATTTACATCCTGCAAGTTTTAAAGTCCTGTGATCCAAACTCGCGGAAATGGAGTCGAAAGAGCAGCTCGTGCGTAATAAAATCTTGCGCATTCATCACGAGAACAAGGATCTCTCGCATCGTTCCATCGCTAAAACGTTGGGAATCGCTAATTCCACGGTGTTGCGAGTGATTAAGCGGTTCGAGGAACGGTTGACCACCGATCGGAAGCCCAGAAGTGAAGGAAAAAGTATTCCGTACAACACCAAAAATCACAACCGCGTAGTTGGGGCCTTCAACCGAAATCCGAACGCCTCCGTTCGGGATGTGGCTAAGAAGCTGCACCCAAGCCGAAGTTTTGTCCAGAAGACCAAAACTAAGACTGGGCTTCAAACGTTCAAGGTACAAAAGGCCCGAAAATCGCGACGAGAAGCAGAACAAGTCCGCCAAAACCCGTGCCAGGAAGTTGTACCTCAACATGCTGACGAAAGTTGAATGCTGCATCATGGACGACGAAACATATGTGAGGGCCGACTTCAAACAGATCCCCGGCAACCTGTTTTTCACGGCCAAGGATAAGTTCAGCGTTCCGGAGCATGTCCGCACTCAGAAGATGTCCAAATTTGCGAAGAAATTCCTGGTTTGGCAAGCCATCTGCACGTGCGGGAAGCGGAGTGCACCTTTCGTGACCCAGGACACGATGAACGGACAGGTGTACATAAAAGAGTGCCTCCAGAAGCGGCTGCTTCCTCTCCTGAAGGCCCACAACGTCCCAACAATCTTCTGGCCGGTTTGGCCTCATGCCACTACTCCAAGGACGTGCTGAAGTGGTATGCGGACAATAAGGTCAATTTCGTGCCGAAAATGTTCAACCCTCCCAACACTCCGGAGCTCCGCCCCATCGAGAAGTACTGGGCGATTATGAAGCAGCACCTTCTTAAACGACCTAAGGTAGTGAAGACAGTCAAGGAACTGAAGAAAGTATGGGTTTACATGCAAAAAACGGTTGATTCACAGGTTGTGCAGAATCTTATGGCCGGGGTTAAGGCCAAGGTGCGGGCATTTGCGTATGGACAGTAAATAAAATACGAGTAAAATCGTAAAATGAAGTTTAATAGTTATTACTCAATCCCTGAAAATTTGATGGCAATCGGATGAAAACTCGAATTTTGCGAATTAATTTTGTGTGTGGCAATTTCATCGTGGACACCCTTTAGTATCACAGGGGTAGGTCATTGGTGGGTTTGTTCAGAATTGAAGAGGTGTGCTACCGGCGGGCTTTGCCGCAATTTACGCTTAGACGAGGCTAGAAACAGTTTGTAGACGCCTGACATCAAGTAGTTAAGTGACACGACAGGAGGTGCATATTTCATTGGCGTGGCAATTCTTTCATTGATTGTCATTAACTAAACACCAAATATACCTTAATTGCAATTCTAATTCTAGTTCTAATATAAATTATAATTTAAATATTTGCGGTATACGACAGCCCCCTTTCAAATTATAGCAAATCATAGAGAGATGTTACTTTGATATAGCAACTAGTAGCGTAAAAACATCATGAAATTTACAGTGGCATCTCAAATATCCTGGTCACATTGATACGAACTATCAAACTATAGGGAATAGCTCTCTATATTTTAGGGATTTGCCGTGTATCATTGTAATGAGGAATTGTAAATTAACGATTTTATGATCTTCTTTTTGCAGTATTTTTAACCGGTCCAAAACGCCCTACCTTAAGCACCTACCCAAACCTATCCTTGTTCCTTCCCATGGAGTTCATGTGGTCTGAATAGACTAGTTCGCCATTACCCCTCCTTCATCATCGGCTTTGGACTGACTTACGCTCTTATTGCCCCACCAAATGCTGCAAAATGAAAATGAAGTGAAAATGAATGGAAGCCTAAGGCAGTCAAAGGATATGTTGACTGGACTAGGGTTCGTGGAGTCGCCAGTCCCGTGTCATGTGAAGACAAGTAGCCTTCCTGCCGTGGTCTTCCGAAGGTCCTCATTGAGATCGACTGGCAATCACGTAGGCTATTTTCTCGGGTCAACCTGCTGAGGATATTCCTGCAGACATAGGTAATCCTCGCACTGATGGTGGGTTCTTATCACATCACATCACATCAAATAGTTCACTTAAACCTAAATTTTCTATCTGGTGGGCTCTGGAACCCTTTAAATGCGTTTATCCCCGTAAATAAGCGTCTAATGCTTAAAAAGGAGGTTTGAAATCGTCGATTTTCGAAAACTCGGTTTTGGTCCAAACAATTTTACTTAAATCTCAATTTTCCATCAGATGGGCTCTGGAAACCTTTAAATGCGTTTTGGAATTGTAAATTAACGATTTTATGTTCTTCTTTTTGCAGTATTTTTAACCGGTCCAAAACTCCCTACCTTAATCCCCTTTCCAAACCTATCCTTGTTCCTTCCCATGGAGTTCATGTGGCCTGAATAGACTAGTTCGCCATTATCAAGCATCATCCAAAGGAGGGGCCTTCATCATCGGCTTTGGACTGACTTGCGCTCTTATTGTCCCACCAAATGCTGCAAAATTAAAATGACAGGCATAAAGAATCATATATGAGCCCAGTAGGATAGAAAAATTAGCGGAGAATTCAAATTTCCTTGAATTTTTATTTTTATTTATATTTTTTTTTTAATTTTTGATTTATGCAGCTTCCATTTTTAGGCAATAATCACTCTTCTTTTCTTCTTCTTCTTCTTTAGCATTTCAAGCTTATTGCTTTCACAATTAGCTTATTGCTTACTCTCAACTTAGTGTTCTGAATGCACTTCCACAGTTATTGATGCCAAGTACCATTTTTGCATTGGTATGATTGTGTGGCAGGTACAATCATGCGCTTTGCCCAGGGAGTCGAGAGATTTTCCTTTGCGGGAAGTGCCTGGACCGGACCGGGAATCGAACCCAGCCACCTCCAGCATGGTGTAGCTTTGTAGCTGCGTCTTTATCGATTGAACTAAGGGAGGACCCAAGGCAATAATCATACTCATAGGAAATTTATTTCGCCTTATTGTTTGCTTAAATTTCCTTTTCTATTTTGCTAGGCTGCTAGGTGATCAACTTTCTTTCATTAAATCATGCTGGAAATTTTCGTTATTTCAGAGTTTCAATCTAACACCGTTGCGGAAGAGACAAATAGCTGCATTTATTATCAAAGTACATTATTTATTATTTCATTACAACATCGTATTATTTTCATCATATCATCATGGTTTATTATTATAATCACATTGAAATTATTATTAAAAAATAAAAAAAATAATAATAATAATAATAAAAATTAACTGCTTCAAGGTTACAAGGAAGTTGATTCCAGATAGTATAGCTATTTTGTTGCATTGTAGCTAAAAGTTCTTTTCTATTAATTCAGATCATTGGATATTATTATAATTAATAAATGCTTTTCAATTCTGCTGACTATTTGTATCCATATGTCATAAATACATACATATTTTTTTTATTGTTTAGTGTATAATTAAATGTTTTTGGATGTTTATACTTCATTTAATTGTGAAATAATCTTCACATTCCGGAGTTACATTCATCTACCAATGATTGAGCTGTAAAGAGGCACCAAGCAGCATATTAGTATCATATGCCTATTATTAATATTTTAATTATGTCATCATAATATTATATTTATAATAATCTTAAAATTACAGGATGACAAATATCAATTATGACAAATTTTCATTAATAATTCTTGTATATATCATTGCTGTATTGCACACTCCATTTATTGCATATTATGACAGATTATTTACATTGTACATAATAAATACTGGGTTGGGAGTTAGCATCAGGGTATCATTCAAGATGAGACTGGACGATGGTTTGATTGACTGCCTGAGTCTAGGAGGGAATGAACAGTATCATTTTCTTTATCCTACCGATTCGATTGTGATGCTGTGAATTCTACTCCAACAGTTTCAGTGAGAGTGACGCGCCCTTCTTAACAAGCCATCCTGTAGAAAGCTTAATAAGTATTGCGATTTGGGTTATTCGATTTGTTGGATCGTATCGTTGGAAGGAGATTCTTAATTTCTCGTGGATTTTGAGTAAGTGTCTCTGCTTACGAGTCCACCCCTCCGTTTTTGGCCCTTCATAAAGCGATATTGTGAATTCAGATCGGTGGTTCAATTTGATCTTGCTATAAAGTGGAGCTGCATCCAAGCCAAGCGCTAGCAGGGATGGTGGCTACCTTACATACATACATACATATTGAATGGAAAACGAATGGTGGTTAAACAAGAAGAGTTACCTGCTGGTATTAGATTGAGTGTTCTAAGTTTTCTACAACATCAATTTAGAATCCGGAATAATAAAATCATCTGTATCTCGGTAACGGATGGAGGTAAAAATACGTTTAATCCATCAAAACAAAGATTATTCACTGTCCTTTAAGGAAAAAATATCAATACAAATCATTTCTCTTCGTTTCTAATGAAAACTCGCACTTTCTTCTTTATTCCTCCCATCAAACGCTGCACACCTCCGGAGTCAACTTCCTTGGCACATTTGTTCCACATTTTGGTCATCTGAGTCGCGTCCCGAGCTTTTTTCCACTTTTCTTAAGCGTCCGCTTCATTATTGCCCAAAATCTCTCGATGGGCTGGAACTGCGGGCAGTTGGTTGGATTTATGGTTTTATCGATGAAATCTACGTTATTATCGCGGTACCACTGGATGACTTCCCGGCTGTAGTGGCAACTCGCCAAATCTGGCCAAAACTTCACGGGACCTTTATGGGCTTTAATGAAAGGTAGTACGCGGTTTTTGAGGCATTCTCTTGTGTCGAGTCCATCGTCTTATTCGTCACGACCTTTGTCTTTGCTCCGCAGCTGCATATCCCTTGCCAAATCATCAGTTTTTTGGCAGATTTGTCCATAAAAGAAAACTTTAACTTCTCAGGAACATCTCCTCGTGCCGTCGCCATGTAGAATTTTTGGCCAAGAAGCTGTCCGAAATCCATTTTGACGTAGGTTTCATCGTCGATGAGCAGGCATCCTTGGTACTTCGTCAAAACCTGCTGGTCCAATTTCCGAGCTCGAGTTTTGGTGACGAAACTTTGCTTCAACGTTCTGTTTGGTTGCTTGTTGGCTCGATAAGAACGATATCCTGCTCGCAAACGAATTCTTCGAACGGTACTGCGAGCAGCAGCGTATTTTTGTGCGATTTCATTATCTGATAGTCCAGGGTTTGCTCTGACGGTTCCCAACACCTTCTGGTTCAGCTTGCGGTCATATGTTCCACTACGACGCTTACCTTGAGGCACTCGATCCACGCTCTTTCGCTCCCTGAAACGTTTGAGCACATCAGACACGGTTGATTTGGCGATTTTCAACGTTTTTGCGATTTTTAGTGCGGACCACGTTGTATTATCAACGTGAGTGTGCAGAATTTTTTCTCTCCTCTCGGCTTCCATTCCTTTTGACTCACTGCACGAAACACCGTGAAATTTATACCACAGAAAGTGGGCGCCTAGGTAAACAAACCGCTGTAAAAGAATTTTTGCAGCGGACACTTTTCGTGCCGCTGCAACACAATAAGTGATTCTGGATTCTAACTGGACAGAACTTTATTAAAATGAGTGTTCAAAGTTTTCTACAATGTATTACGTTTACGCCAAGTAGATTTAACCACAACTCTAGTAGTACGCTCGATGTAAATCAGAGGAAATATCTGTTAGTAGCTTAATACAGTCGTGTACAGGTTACTACAATTTATTTTGATTGGAAAACTAGGAAAATTCACTTTCAATCACTTTAAAAATAAACTGAAATACTTTTTAAAACTATCACTAGTTAGTGCTTAACCTCCGAGTAGATCACACGCGTTTTTTCTGCCGTGAAGTCGAATACAAGCTAACGGGTGTCCACTAAAAAATGAGAATGATTTCAAAACTTTTCCATCAGAACAAAAACGGCCGCATAGAAATGTCACTTTAGATGAATGAATCGTTGCACTCTCCAGAAAATTTTCATACACTCTTATTTCACTCTAACATGTTCAGTCGTGTTCAGCATGCCGTCGAAACAGGAAGAACTGCGCGCGCGTTGTACAATTCTTTCAAGCGAACGAAGATCGTGGAAAAAAATACACGGTGGACCATTTTTGTCGTGAAAAAGTTCCGGTATCCACCGTATACCGTATCCTGGCATGCATGAGAGTAACCCGGAAGAAAGGTTGCGGCCGTCCAGCGAAAATAATGAATGAGAAAACGCTCCGCTCGCTGCGCAGCATGTTCAACAACAAGGATTCGGTAAGTCAACGGGAAGAAGCCCGAAAGTTCCATTGTTCGAAGTCACTTATCTGCAAGACGCTAAAGAAAGAAGGAATAGTGTAGAAAGAAAACCAGATCCCCAGAGTACACAGATGAGCAGATTCAAACCGTGAAATCCCAATGCCGCTGGATGACTCGGAATTACGGCGGAAAATCTTTCGTTCTGGACGACGAAAGCTACTTTCCTCTTTCGAAGTCTCAGATACCGGGAAACGACCGATTCTACACTAAGGACAAATCTACTACTCCTCCAAAAGTAATGTATAAGTTCAAGCACAAATTTGAATCGAAGGTTATGTTATACATCGTAATATCCGATAAGGGTATTTCGAAGCCGTGGTTCAAACCAAGCGGTTTAGCCATCAACCAGGAGGTGTACCAAAGAGAGTGTTTGCAGAAAATACTCATCCCATTTCTTAAACAACATCACTCGGATGGCAAATACGTGTTTTGGCCGGACAAGGCATCATCGCACTACGCAAAAAAAAACGCTAACGTTTTTGGAGAGCCAAAATATACCATATGTCCCAAAAGACCGGAATCCGACAAATTTGCCACAGTGCCGTCCTATCGAGGATTTCTTCGGTCTTTTGAGCTCCATGGTATACAAGGATAATTGGAAGGCCAAGAACACCAAGCAACTTACCAACAGGATCAAAAGCTGCATCCGGAAAATCGATGTGGCTGCCGTCCAACGGTCATGTTCCAGCATAACGACTAAGCTGCGCCGCACGGCGGACCACGGACCATATGACAATATTCACTAAACTTAGATTGAAGATTTAAGTTGACCCTTTTAATAAAATAAATCAGTTTGAACAAAACTTGTCTGTTGTTTTTTCGAATTTTTTCATTTTTGTTAGTATCAGTGCCAACTATGTGAATTTTTTTCCTGTTCATCGCTGAGCCGTTCCGTGTCGCAGTGCGACTTCGCGATGGGCCGTCGGGAAAATACTTTTCGAATTGATTTTACGGACGAGCCGAAGACGCCGGACAATGCAAAAATGCACAAGTTCTGTGCGACCATGTTGGGTCTGAAACAAGGCGAAGTGATACGGATCCAGAACAGCAGAGCCCTCGTTGTTTGCGAAGAACACGATAGCCAACACGAGCTCTTCGTGGATGGGAAAAAATACCCACTTAGGATCACTCTGGAAGATGGAGCAGTGGAGGTGAGGCTGCACGATTTGTCCGAGGACGTGTCCGACCGAAAAATTGCTGACTACGGCGATGTCAATGCAATTCGAGAACAACGGTGCGGAGCCAATACTGATTTCCACGGAATTTCAACGGGTGTTCGTATTGCCAAAATGACGGTCAAACAAAACATTGAGTCGTGGGTCACCAACGACGGTGAAGTTACGAATGTATCGTACTTCGGGCAGCTGCAGACATGCCGACACTGCCGTGAATATATACACGTAGAAGCTGATGCCACCAATTGTCCTGACCGAACCAAATTTTCCTCCCGTTAACCACTATCTTGGCTTCGACTCAACCATCGGACCGCGAGTTGTTGACCCCCTTTACAGGTCATCAGCCCCCTGCTAGCGGTGGAGTGAATCGCAAAACTGCTAGTGGAAAGTCCGATGGCAACGAAACAGATTCGTCTGTCGGTTCAACCAGCTCCAGAAGGCAGCACCCGACCACCAAGCAAGAAGGCTCGCGTGGAGAACGATCCTAACGACAAGCGAGACGGGAGTAACGAAATGTCCTAATTGCTGAGTTCTCCAGTTCGAACATAGCTTCTATAAACATCAACAATATAACGAACGCAACGAAAATTTACGCTATCCGGACCTTCGTTCGATCACTGGCGCTAGATGTTGTCTTCCTCCAGGAGGTGGAGAATGAGCAGCTCACCTTTCCGGGTTTCAACGTTGTCTGCAATGTGGACTAGGCAAGGAGGGGAAAGGCGATCGCGCTAAAGGACCACAGCAAATTCTCGCATGTGGAGAAGAGCTTTGATGGCCGCCTGATAGCCTTAAGGGTGCAAACCACGACTCTGCGTAACGTTTACGCGCCGTCGGGGACACTTTGGCGTGTGGAAAGAGAACGTTTTTTCAACGGCGGCACGATCGCATATTACCTTCGTTTCAACACGCAACACCTCATCTTCGCTGGTGATTTTAACTGCGTGCTTCAACCGTGCAACTAAACGGGCGCAAACAATAGTCCCGCTCTCCAGGTGACCGTTCGGCAGCTTCAGCTTCACGATATCTGGCTAAAACTGTACCCCACAATCCCCGCACCCACGTACGTTACATACAATGCGGAAACCAGGCTCGATCGCATATACGTCAGCACTGGGCTTTGCGCACAATTGCGTTCCTTTACGGACCACAAAGCTCTAACAGCGCGAATCCTTCTTCTCTACCTAGGCCGTGAACAAGAACGCGGTTTCTGGTCCCAACGCCCTCACCTTTCAACTGCCGAAAACATAGATTAGTTCCGTGTTCGGTGGCAGTTTTGGATCCACCAGCGGAGAAATTTCCCCAACTGGATGGCATGGTGGCTCACATGTTCGAAATGTTTTTTTTTTTCCGCTGGAAGTCTCGTGAAACTTTCATCGCCTACAACGCAGAATACCACCGCCTGTACACGCAGCTACGGCTAGCGTATGATGGGTATTACCAGAATACCGCCATGTTGGTTACCATCAATCGCGTCAAAGCGCAAATGCTTACGCTACAGCGACAGTTTACGCAAAACTTCATGCGGCTCAATGAGACTTTCTTTGCGGGGGAAAACATGTCAACATTCCAGTTGTTGGGTGATAGGAGGCGAAAAAAAAACAACGATAACAGAAATGCAGAACGAACGAGGAGAACCTATTCAGGACTCTCTACACCGTGTTCAATATATTCTCATACAAAATAAAACTCTATATATATCAAATCGATAATCCAGATTTTATTGGTAACTTTACCCATTATACAGGGTGCGGCAGAAAATAATGCGAAAATATGTTCTATTCCTTTCAAATCCCATTTTCAACTGATTCAAGCAATAAAATCAACATTTTTGAGTGCAGTTATCTTTATAAAGTCCTTTTAAACCAATTTATTCAATGTGTCCTCCATTTTTTATTATAAAGCCGACGCCGGAAGCCAGAGCATGCCTTTCGGACGTAGTCCTCCGACATTGACTGCCATGTGCGTGTTATGGTTGACTTCAGGGTTTTCACACTAGGGTGTGATGTTTTGCAGGCTCGTGCTTCAACATATGCCCAAATCGAATAATCCAACGGATTAAGATCTGGACTGCTAGGGGGCCACAAATCCTTCGGCCAAAACTTCATGTTATCGTTCAACCATTGTTGGGTTCGATTGGACGTGTGACACGGCGCTCCATCCGGCTGTAGGACAACGTTTTGGTCCTCGGAGAAGTTGGCCTTCACTCAGGGAAGCACTTGGTCCTTTAAAATACCGATATACACTTCGGTGTTGATTTTAACTCCAGTATCAATGAAAACAGGCGGCATTTTCAAACCGTTGGACGCCACCAAGCCAAACATCATGACACCAGCCGGATGTTTGGTTTGAAATTTGAATTTCACTTTTTCCGCAACGTTCTCCATTTTCTGCGGGTAAATGAACCGGTCCGTGTAGCTGATGGCTACATCATCGATGCTGAAAAGCTTTTCGTCGGAGAACAGGATTATCATTGTTTCCTTCTTCAACAAGGAAGGCAATCTCTTGGAACGAGTCACTCGTAGTTCCTTGACCCGGTCCGTAATCAAGTGGCGTTTCACTCTGGCTCTGGAAGATGCATGCAGGTCTTCTTTGATGATTCTCCGCATGGATTTCTCCGAAATATTGACATCCTTTGCAAGTTTTCTTATGGAACGCACCGGGTTGCGAGCAATTTTTGCACGGACCGATTTGATCACTTTTTTATGCGGTAAACTGTTGCCAAATGGCACCCTACCACCTTGGCAATCTCTTTCGGCTTCTTCTGGGCGAGCAACAAACTGGTGATCACTTCTTTCGCGAACATTTTGACGAATTTGCAATAAAACAAATAGAATGTTTGGATGCAGCACTTGAAAGTAAACATAAACAAATCCACTTTCGACAGAAATTAGTCACTAGCTACACGAATTAACCCAATACTCAAGTTTGAACATTTTCGCATTATTTTCTGCCGCACCCTGTATGAACTCATTGGGATTGGAGAGCCGCTAAAGGTGAACAAAGCGCCAGGGTATACCGAACCAGGCCATCAAATCGGCTTTTTTGCTGGCTCCCGAAATGTTCAGGGTAATATTGCAAAGATGTCTAGACGAGGGCGTCTTTCCGGACGCCTGGAAACGCCAGACACTAGTATTGCTGCCCAGGACAGGGAAGCCACCGAGCGATCCATAGGCGTACCGTCCGATATGGTTGTTGGATCCAGCGGGTTAATACTCAACAGGTTGTCGAGGTACACAGAGTGTACGGGCAGTCTGTCTAACAATCAGTTCGGCTTCCGTAAGGGGAAGACAACGATGTATGCCATCATGTCTAGGACGGCAGAGGTGGAAATCCAACGTAAGAGGCGGGGAGTTCACTACTGTGCAGTAGTCACCCGGGATGTGAGAAATGAGTGCAATAACGCCAGTTGGGAGGCTATTGCCAACTCGCTCCAAGGTCTCTGGGTTCCTGAAAACCTGTGCAGGATTCTGGAAAATTACTTCCAGAATTGGATACTGGTAACAACACTGTGGGAGGTCAGGAACGTGTTCAAGTCACCGCAGGAATTCCGCAAGGTTCAATCGTGAGCCCGATGGTCTGGAACAGGATGTGTGACAAAGTTTTGAGACTGGAGTTCCCTAATGGGGTAAAGATTGTCAGCACTGCGGACTACATCACCCTTAAAGTCTATGGAGAGTTCATTAAAAGGAATGGAGTTAACAGCCACATACTCCATCGACATCGTCGAGTGATGGATGCGCTCCAGGAAAGTGAAGTTAGCCCATCACAAAACGGAGATTACTGTGGTTAATAACAGAAAGTTGGAGCAAAGGGCGAAGATTAGTGCAGGTAACTGCACCTCAAAGCAGGTCCTGAGATACTTGGGGGTTATGATCCTGTCAGGCTAATGTCATTTCAATGATGCGAATTGAATGGAATGATGGCCATAAGCGGTCAGGACACCACTCCGGACAACCTTGTCCAGAGAATGTGTCAAGATCGGGATATCTAAGACGCTGTAAAAACGGCGGTCTCTCAGATTGTCTTATAGTTCCAAGCCAGATGGTGAAATGCCCAGCGGCAGGTCAAAGCGACCAATTTACCACCAAATTCCGACTCTTCATACCAAGCCAAATTCGTCCACCTTCTTCTTTCTGACCACCTCAGGAACGGCCAACTGTGATGTGGCAGCGTAAAACTCCTCGCTTTTCCGCCTTGATGTAAGTCTCATCGTCTATCACGACGCACCTCGGATTCGTCAGCCTTTCTCAATACAGCTTGCTGGCGCGGGTTTTGGCTACTGTGTTTCGTTGGTACCTTCCTGACCTCGAAGACGAGGAGGCTAGCACGTTTCATCGTTTTTTCGACAAACCAGATGAAAGGTTCTTTCGACGCTTGAACAGATTCAACACCTTCCTTGCCTTTACTGGATCAGCTGTCCTCGGTCGCTGCCTGACCACCGCTGGATCGTCTGGGTCACCTTGAATGACTTCCCCACCTAGGACACCCAGGCGTTTTCCGATCTATGGAAGACATTCGGATTTCCCACGATGGCGCATATATTGTTTTGACGGATCTGCTCTTGTTTCGATGCCATCTCAATAACCACTTGACAGATTGCTATAAAATGTTACCAAAGTAAACACGTTTACACTCTCAGTTAGTCTCCGTCAATATTTTATCAATTTTTACCCATACTCTTAAAAGTTACAGGCTCATCATTATGTCTCATTTTTTTTTCGAGTACAGTCTTTATTCATGTGCCATTGTGGACGATGCAATTTATGACCAAGAGGGTTTTTAACAACTTCCATGGATGGCTTTCTATTCTGCTGAACGTAAATCTTTCATCACCATCGGCGCACTCAATTTTCAACAGTCCTGAGTTACGCCCGATCGAAAGATATTGGGTTCAGGTAAAGCCAAACATTTCGGACGAATCTGGACCAACATCTTCCAGCAAGGCCACTAGAGACTCAAAACTCTTATGGCTGAAGCGAAGCGCAAAGTTTGAGATTTGCATATGAAAGCAAAATGCCGATGTTTTGATTGCGTGAATTTGTTAACCATATCCCAAACTTTTGAAACTTGGCTGCAGATTTTGGGTGTCCATAGTATTGCGGATACAGAGCTTACATTTGGGAAAAACATGTACAGGTCCAGAGAACTAAACTGAACGACCTTTCTCCAAACCTCAATAGTGAATGAATGTGAACTTCAAGCACGTTTTTGGCGTATTTAACGAAAAGCCATGGCGTCTGTCTAGGGACTAACTGGCAAGAATGGCCATCACCGGTAGGAACTTTCAACGTTTAGATTAAAAATGCCCGGAGCGCGTCCTTTTTAATGTCACTCCGGTGCACTTTTCCTTCATTTTTATTTCGCTACCACAGCCTTTTTTCTCATCCAAAATGGCACGGCGTGGGTGGACTCGACGGATATGATTATTATTACTTTGTGTTGTATCTTGGGTGGAGATGACGCGGAGCCGTACCATCACATCGCCTTAAGCGCGAATAAGGAGGGTTTATGTTGCATGTGTCCTTTTTTTTCCACTAGTGGTGACGGCTCCGGTTCCTTTGGAATGACTAAGATGATGATGATGGAGAAGATATTTAATAGCTTTCTCACACTTCCGGTTCCACAGCAGCAGCACGCCGTCATATAGTTCTCCCTGTTCTATGGGACGGCTTAGTCGTCTCGAGAAAGTACCATTTCTGGCCACGCTGAGGGGCAAAAAGGCGAGAATGTGAAATCTAGCGTCGTTTGCTTTATAGTCAGGTTGAATCCCCAAGGGGGCAACTGTGGTCCCAAAGGAGGTGGCTTTGTGAAAGCAAGATTTATCATTGCTAGTTCCGGGAAATTACATTCTGAGTTTCACCCATAACGATTTTGTAATGCTCAAAATTACGATTGCAATAAGCATTCGTTTTCCCCTAAAATCTAGGTAGTAGTTTATAGTTTGCCTAAATGTAAGTGACACTATTATTCAACAAATGTGCTTTTTAAGCCATTTCTCGCTGATATGGGAACCACTGGAATGGCAGTTGAGCTTTACGGTGAAAGACGTTGAGTATCATCATAAATATTTTGCAAGTCACTGTCACTCAGCGGGTGACTCACAATAGGTGGGATAGTAATACCTTGTGATGGGTTCCTTGAGCTACATGCGCCTTTAAGAGATGTAAAAATGGCTGCTTTTTCGACCTTCGTAAATGATTAAGTGGTATTTTTGAGTGCTTGAGGTAGTTCTTTCCTTTGGAGTTTTGTGAAATGTTTTATTGAAAGATGGATGATCTAATTCAATCGTAAAATTGCCAAAATTCTCCCAACATTTTAGTCAATTCCGAACTGATACAACGATCATGCCATGGTACTTGATTGATGCAACTGAAAATCTACGTACGACAAATGGAAGTCCAAAAGCAATCTGACTCGGAAGCCCCTTCCTCCACTTCAAAAAATGAACAAAAAACCTTGCAATAAGCTATTGCTCAGCCATCGTCATCACCCACACTGCAACGAGGAGAAGGGGAACATAAAATCCAATTTTCAATTAACGTGAACATTGTAATTCTTCTTTATTCACCAATGCGAGTAAACGAGGGATCTATGTGTAGTTTTCCGACACTGACTGGACGAGTAATGGCTTGTGCTACGAAAGAACCTCCCACGCTGCCACCGGTTTGGGTGTAATCCTTGCAGAACATTAGGTCCACACCGAAGAGGGATGCTGCACCCGAATGTTCTTGCTTCTCAGGAGCTTGGGAAACAGAATGCGTTGCGTACGTTCAATGCAAATCCGAACAAGGGGGATTTTGGAATTAAATTTTACCATTCATCAACTTTTCCGCAATTACGGTTTTTCGGAGCATGTTGCTTGTCAGCAAACTGATTGAGCTCTTTTCAATACGGCCTTCTACATTTTGAATACACTTTGTTACAAATTCCTAAAATCTGACTCCGCTTCTCCCAGGAGACGTGGGAAGGGACGGAGAGCAATTAAATTTTCCACAGTCCGGTCAATTCAGTTGATCTTTAGTACGCCGGCAGCGCTTTTCCCCCTTTCCTGTAATTAATCAGAGGACCAAGCGAGATAGGGACGTGCAGAGAAAAAGTTTTATGATAACGCGAACATCTAGGTCGTAGAGGAGATAAATTCTCCGTGGAGTTCCGGTCACGAACTAAACTTTTTCCGTACCATGTCCGTGGCATGCGCCGTTAGTTGCGACACTATGCGTTATCATTCATAGCAGTAAGATTGAGTGAGGCTGCAACTTCCGGCGATGCACCCGCGCTGTATGGCGCAGAGCATGTGAAAACTGCAGCAGCAACGAAAATGATAATGTTCTCATGTTTCTTGCACCGATGGACGCATTACAACAGAAGTGCTGCAGCAATGATACAGTTATAGTGGCATAAAAGTTGCTATCATGGAAGTGCAATTGCTACGCAGCTTAGTGTCCACCCACAGGATATGACCAGTTTGGGTTTCTGTCCTCGTCGTCGTTTGCAGATGAGAACATCTCAGACAAGATATCTACTGGGAAATTAACTTTTCCTTAATTAACACATCCTGTTAAATTTTCCGAACCCGGTACGGACTCGTGACCGGTGGGTTTTTTGGAGCTTGGGTGATGGAAAATTAGTTTTTAGGGTTAGTTGCGCTCGTGGGAATACTTTGTGTAGCTTGTTTAAGTTGGAATTCGGACATCAGTATACAGTTTGACGAAGTTGAGATGCAAATGTATCCAATGAATCCAATGAATTCAATCCTTTTCATCACATCTTTAGGGTTGGAACGCGCACGTACGAAACCAAATTCGCGCTGAACCCACGTGCATTATTTTTTCTTCGTTCTAGTATGGCCATGGAAATTTATTATTTACTTATACATGCACGAATAAATTTATTGTGGTTTTTTTCAAATCTTGAGAAATTTCATTATTGGCCATGGAACTAAAAACATTAATTCTGCTGATAAAATGAGCTCCACATGCTGCAGTCGTATTCTCACAAATGTGTTTGAAGATGCGTATCATCTTCAGAATTGTACAAATTTACTTGAGGATCACTTCCTAGGGTTTCATGAAGCCGATGTTGGTAAAGGGCAAACACGATATTATTGTAACACATATAAATTACTATAAAATCGCAGGTTTTATCAGACAAAAACCATTTTGCAATTTGCAGAGCAGTTTTATACAAGTATTTAGCAACGTTAATTTACTCAGCAACTGATACCTTTCAAAATGATGTACAGATTATAGGGGGGTCCGAGAGGGCAGTAGAAAAATTTTCAAAAAAGTAACTTAGCTTTTTATTAAATTTCGTTGCATATAAAGTGATTCTTTCATCTCTTTTAATAAACATTTAGACTCACTGTTAATGTTTTAAAGAAAAAAAAAGCTGGTTTATTAGATAATGATGCTTTTTCGAATATAATAACGAAAAAAAAATCCATGCTTCTACTACAAATCTTCCTCTTCATCTTTCAATGCATCGTTGGATGCATTTGACACCTCATTGTTCAAAACTTCTGATTCTTTCAAAAATAACAATGCCTCTTTTATTGCATTTCCTTTTTGAATCCTTTCGCATTGAAGAAATCAGCGGGTCTGAAGATATCAACAAACGGTTGAAGATGTTCTGATTTGAAGCTACTTGGTTAAATGTTAGCGAATAAATAAAGCTTAAATATATTTGATGGATATGAAATAGAACCGATATGAACCGTGAACATTTCCTTGCTCGACGCTCTCGAAAATTTTCAATGGCCTATGTTTATGAAGCTATTTTTTTTTTACATGGCATAATGTCACAATACTATAACGTAGCCTGATACACAATGCTTCTCTCCAATCCCTTGGGCACCTTGTACCCCCTAGGTCTTGCTCCACCTGGTCTGACCATCTTGCTCGTTACGCCCCATGTCGTCTTGTACCAACCGGATTCCCGTCGAACACCATTTTTGCAGGATAGTTGCCCGGCATTCTCGCAACATGTCCTGCCCAGCGTATCCTTCCAGCTTTTGCTACCTTATGAATACTGGGTTCGCCGGCGAGTTGCGCGAGCTCATGGTTCATCCTTCGCCTCCATAGTCCGTCCACCTGTACTCCACCAAAGATGGTTCTTAACACCCGTCGCTCAAAAACTCCGAGTGCTCGCAGGTCCTCTTCAAGCACTGTCCACGTCTCATGCCCGTAGAGAACAACCGATCTTATTAGCGTTTTTTACAGGATGCACTTCGTACGGGAGCTAAGTCTGTTTGACCGTAGTTGCTTGTGGAGCCCATAGTAGGTACGACTTCCACTGATAATCCGCCTCTGGATCTCACGGCTGTTATCGTTGTCCGCAGTAACCAGTGAGCCGAGATAGACAAATTCATCGATTACCTCGAACTCATCGCCGTCGATCGTTACACTGCTGCCCAGTCAGGTCCTGTCGTGCTCGGTTCCGCCTGCCAGCATGTACTTCGTTTTGGACGTATTTATCTTCAACCCAATCTTCTCTGCTTCGCGCTTTAGTCTGGTGTACTGCTCTGCCACCGCCTCAAATGATCTGCCAACAATATCCATGTCATCGGCAAAGCAGATAGATTGACCGGATCTGTTGAAAATCGTGCCTCGCATGTTAAACGCCGCTCGTCGCATAACACCTTCAAGAGCAATGTTGAACAGGAGGCAAGAGAGACCATCACCTTGACGAAGCCCCCTGCGGGATTCGAATGAACCAGATAATCCACCCGATATCCTCACACAGCACTGGGTTCCATCCATCGTAGCCTTGATAAGTCGGGTTCCCCATGATCTTCCATAGCTCATATCGGTTAATTGTATCATATGCGGCTTTGAATTCGATGAATAGATAATGCGTTGGGCCTCTATATTCATGGCACTTTTGGAGGATCTGCCGCAAAGTGAAGATTTGGTCCGTTGTAGACCGTCCTTCGATGAAACCGGCCTGATAACTTCCCACAAATCTATTTGCTAGTGGCGACAGTCGCTGGAAGATGATTTGGGATAATACTTTATAGGCGGCATTAAGGACAGTGATCGCACGATAGTTTTCACAGTCCAGTTTGTCGCCTTTCTTAAAGATTGGGCTGATAACCCAATCCTTCCACTCCTCCGGTAGCTGTTCGGTATCCCAAATCCTGACTATCAGTCGATGCAGGCAATTTTCCAACTTGTCCGGGCCCATCTTGATAAGTTCTGCTCCGATTCCATCCCTTCCAACCGATTTGTTGTTCTTCAGCTGCGTGATGGCATCCTTAACTTCACCTATCGTCGAGGGTGGCACATCTCCGTCACTTACTGCATCGACTACGATCTCTTCCATCGCTGTCTTGGTCCTCTTCCTGTACTCCATTCAGATGTTCATCGAAGTGCTGCTTCCACCTTTCGGTCACCTCACGATCGTCCGTCAGGATTCTCCCATCCTTATCCCGACACATTTTGGCTCGCGGCACAAAGCCTCTGCGGGATGCGATGAGTTTCTGGTAGAACTTTCGCGTTTCATGTGCGCGGTGCAGTTGTTCTAGTTCCTCACACTCCTCCTCCCCTCTGGCAGCGCTTTTTCTCCCGGAAGAGTTGGGTCTGCTGTCGCCGCTTCTGTCTGTATCGTTCCACATTATGACGGGTAGCTTGGCGCAGCATAATTGCCCACGCTGCGTTCTTCTCATTCAACACCTGCTGACATTCCTCGTCGAACCACTCGTTCTGTCGGCTTCGTTCCACATAACCTAAGACGTTCTCCGCCACGCTGCTAATAGCTGTTTTCACGGTGTTCCAACAGTCCTCGAGAGGGGTTTCGTCGAGCTGGCCCTCTTCCGGCAGCGCAGTTTCGAGCGATTGCGCGTAGCTTGCGGCAACGTCAGGTTGCTTCAGTCGCCCGAGATTGTGCTGTGGTGGTCGCCGGTACCGAAAGTTGTTCAGTACGGAGAGTTTTGGGCGCATCGTAACCATCACTAGGTAGTGGTCCGAGTCGATGTTAGCGCCTCGGTAGGTTCTGACGTCGGTGATGTCTGAGAAGTGCCGGCCATCTATCAAAACGTGGTCGATTTGTGATTCCGTTTGATTCGGTGACCTCCATTCGGTACCGATGTGGGAGGCTGTGCTGAAAGAAGGTACTACGTACGGCCATGTTTTTGGAGGCAGCGAAGTCGATAAGTCGAAGGCCGTTTTCATTGGTCAGCTGGTGTGCGCTGAACTTTCCAATCACCGGTTTAAACTCCTCCTCCTGCACATTGATTGTTGTTTTTATATTCTCCCAAGCGCGGAAGTAACGATCTTTGATGAAGTTTGTCAGAAGCAGATAATTTCTCATCTCCATGCGAAGCGCTAGGAGTGGACGGTAATTTATTGCTAGAACGAATAGACCTGAAGAGAAAGTGTATTGATAGTTCCGTTTAGGGCAACGTCAGGCTTTGAAAATTGAAAGATACAAGTTTGAAAACGAGCGGAGGGCATTGAACGGTAGTATCCGATCAGGCACATAACCCTTTACCATACTACCCTGTGTGGTATGCACCAGCCTATTGAATGATTGTGCAACACGCATCTGTCTAATGTGTGAGTGACAACAGATCGGTCACCCAGCGCCCGCCTAACGCCATGTTGCTCTGTCTGTTGTGAGTTCCTCTCTCCCGCTGCATCGTTCGAGGCTATTGCGGTCGTGTCGTGATCGTATCCTCCATTCAGCAGTCAACCTTGTTAGAGGTAAGTCGAGTGTGCCCGCTGCTGCATATTAGGAGATTCCCTGCAAATGGCGTGTCTGCATATACCCCATGCGGGGGGGGGGAGGGAGGGGAATCCCCTTAACTGGGAAAAGGTTTGGGGACCCGGGCCCGGAGCCCGCCGGGGGTTCATCGTCTCTTGGCTATTCCTCTACCCCTACCAAAAGTTTTATTTTTTTTTCCTCCTGCTGGTTTAAATCAAATCCAAGGCATGCAAAAACAAAATCAGCCCCCGTTTTTTTAAAACAATTTAAAAATATAGTTGTGGTGGAAAATACTTTACATATTCAGATTGTTCTAGCTTGGTAGTGGTTGCGGTTGTGTTTGTTCAAATGTGTTGTTGCAGCAGCACCTAATACAGTGATACCTCGATATAAAGCAACCTCGATATAAAGCAACTTCGATATAACGTAACTCGATATAACGTAATTTTTACCTCGATATAAGGCAACTTTTTAAAAAGTGTGAGAATTACAAAAAAAATCAATTTTGAAAAGATATATAGTGTCATTAAACAATTTTAAAATTGTTTGGACATGTTTTCATCTTTTTCTCCTCATTAACCAGTAAAAAAATATTTTTTTTTTCAATACAAGTGGAATAATGTTTACCAATAAAACATCGCCTTTGCTCTCTTATACTATTTTACTGAAGGTAGCGCAAATAATTCTAATTACCAGTTTTTGGATTCAATACTTGGGTGGCAACACACTCGTGTATATAGTGTATTTTAAATATAGTTTCATCTTTATTTCATCATAGGGGCTGTAATCATATTTTTTATTTACAAGACAAATGCCATATCACCAATCGGAAAATATAGTTTAAATTTTATTAGAGAGGCTTGAAACTAATTAGAATTCTTTCGTCTCTAATCGGAATTTATCACAGTACAGTCCTTATACGACCAAATCATAGCCGAGTTATTGGGATTTGTCTTGCTAATTCACTATCAAATTCATCCTAAAAAATCTATACAAACATGAATAGTGACAGGATCTTCTTATGCGTGTTTATACTGATTTATCCAACAATTTCAAGATTAACGTAGTCCGGATTGTTTTAGTCGTTGGGTTCTTGAATGTTAGGAATAGACCTTTCTTGTCAAAATTTACAGGGCGGATTTATATTTTTCCTTGAAAGAGAATCATTTTCTGACATTCCTGATTATCTTACAAATTTTTAAAACCTGAAATTTGTTCCGCACTTTTCATCGAAAATCGATAAAATAAACAACAAAAGTTTCCTTGACCATCCCAGCTCTATGCGCCAGTGCACGCTATAAAAGTTTTGACTTTTACTGTGAGCCATGTTTTCAAATTTTCTGTGAGAGTGAGCGAAACAGCACCTACATAATTATAGCAGCGCGCACAGGCTCATTAGGCTGCTATGAGCTTGTGCACGCTGCTATAATTGTTTTGTTTTTTTGACTTTTTGTGGGGGGCGGGTTTGGGGGTGGCCCCCCCACCCCCCCAAGGCGCCTGGAAAAAAGGCACACAGTAAAAGTCAATTTTTTTATAGCGTGCACAGGCTTATTGTCAGCGATGCAAAAAAAAAAAAAATTCGTCAGTCATTTAATCAGCGATGGAAAGTGCGGAACAAATTTCAGCTTTTAAAAATTTGTAAGAAAATCAGGAATCTATAGAAAATTATGCCGATAACGTAAACATGATCAGAAATTGATTCTTTTTCAAGGAAGAATATAAAACAGGGGGTAAATTTAGACAAGAAAGGTCTATTGGGTATTGCAAAGTATTAAAATGGGACACGCTCGTTTAAGTAATTGTGACTACTGCGCTACTCAAGTAGTCAATTAATTTACATATTGTTTTAAGTTTTTTTAAATGACGACAACTCAAAGCTAAGGTTACCATGCCAGCTCAAAATTAGGTTGGTGCACGCAACTGTCGACCTGGGTGACTGGAACCCAGTATAATAGTTGCAGTTCAAAACCGGATCTCAATAATCTACTCGCGCCATTTAATTTCCCCCCCTTTCAGCGCGTCGCATGTAGTGCGCTATGCGCTGTCATTGAATTACGATTCCGAGTTTGAACTGTAACTATAATATTAGATACTTTTTTCCGGGTATATTTTCATAACATTTGTTACTCAATGTTTTTAGCAACACTGTAGAAAAATCTCCTGAAAACACTGCCCACACTGTCCTATCTGTCATTTCGAAACTCTTGTAGTGAACAGGTTACACGAAGCGTAAGTTATCTTTTTGGAACAAAAAAAAATGGGACATTCACCGCGTGCAGAAGTCAAAAAGCGAAAGCGTGTTTGTTTATTGTTAACTCAAAAAGTAAGAATTATTCAAGATCTCGAAAATGGAGTGTCAGTGAGGGATATAATGAAGAAGTACAAAATTGATTCTACTTCCACTATATATTCCATCAAATATGCCAAGAACAGAATTCTCACGAAATTCGGGGAACAGCAAGGAACTCTCGGTATGACAAAAAAAAAACACAAAAACAATTAAAAATCGGATTTGAGCTCTAATGGTGTGTATATTACAGCTAAACGCAAGGGATTCAAGGAACCCCGGAACCCTAGGGGGGGAGAAGTCTTTTAGATTTGGTTCTTGCAGAAAAGGCAGATGCATATCACGGTAAGTCAAGAGATGCTTCAAAGTAAGGGCGAACACGTAATTATTGCGGCACACGGATGTGGGTATTACTTGTTTATGATTGTAAAATCAACCAAATTTTGCACACTTTCTCATTGATGTGTATTGTTTACATGCTGTCAAACTCGAATTTCGATTCAACGAAAATGGAGGTGAACCAACGCGAGTCGAGAGAACAAATTCTTTCCAAACACCTGGAATTTCCTGACCTGTCGCACCGGCAGTTGGAGAAAATGTTGAACATTCACCATTCAACCGTCTCCAGAGTGTTGAAGCGGTTCCAGGAGCGGTTGACGTTGGACCACGGCAAAGGAGCTGGAAGAAAACCGGGACCGGAGAACAAAAAGACGGAGGGAAAGGTGAAGCGGATGATTAAAGCAAATCCCAACGTCTCAAGCCGTGATTTGGCTAAAAAGATCGGCATGTCGCAGAGCTACGTCCAGAATGCAAAGAAGAGAGCTGGACTACATACATACAAGGTACAGAACTTCCCAAACCGCGATGAGTGGCAACAATCGACGGCTAAAACTCGGGCACGGAAGTTCTACGAGAAGATGCTGACAAAATATGGCTGCTGTGTGATGGACGACGAAACGTATATAAAAGCCGATTTTAAGCAAATTCCAGGGTTGGAGTTTTTCACGGGCCAGAGCAATTTCTATGTGGACGACAAATTTAAGAAGAAGAAAATGTCGAAGTTCGCCTCCAAATATTTCATTTGGCAGGCCATCTGCTCTTGCGGACTGAGGAGTGAGCCTTTCGTGACAAAGGGCACAGTAAATGGCGAGATCTACAAATCTGAGTGCCTCGAAAAGCGCCTTTTACCGTTCTTGCAGCAGCACGACGAAGCTCCGCTATTTTGGCCAGATTTGGCATCATGCCACTATTCTAAAAGTGTCCTGGAGTGGTATGAGGCCAATTCTGTCCATTTTGTTCCAAAGGACATGAATCCGCCAAACTGTCTGGAGCTGCGCCCGGTGGAGCAGTACAGGGCAATGATGAAGCGGGAACTTCGGAAGAGCAAGAAGACAGTCAAAGACGAGAAGGACATGTTAAGAAAATTAAAGGGTGATACGGTCAAAATTTGGTCAAGGGAAAACGCGTGTAAATCGGTGAAATCGTTTATTTAAAAAATCAAATTAAATTTCTTTTTCAAGTTCAATTAGTATAAAATTCAGGAAAAAATATTCAGTTAGGCTTCCGCTTTTCATAATCCGAATTGCCGGGCCTTACGCTTGACCCATGCCATCAGATTTTGTACAGCCACCTTGTCCACCTTCTTCGCCGCAGAAAGCCAGTTTGCCTTGAACTGCTGCTCGTCCTTAGCAGTTTTTTTGGTCTTCTTTAGGTTCCGCTTGACAATAGCCCAGTATTTCTCAATTGGGCGGAGCTCTGGCGTGTTGGGAGGGTTCTTGTCCTTGGGAACCACCTGCACGTTGTTGGCGGCGTACCACTCCATGGCCTTTTTACCGTAATGGCAAGATGCCAAATCCGGCCAAAACAGTACGGAACAACCGTGTTTCTTCAGGAAAGGCAGTAGACGTTTATTCAAACACTCTTTCACGTAAATTTCGTGGTTGACAGTCCCGGAAGCTATGAAAATGCTGCTTTTCAAGCCACAGGTACAGATGGCTTGCCAAACCAGATATTGCTTTGCGAACTTTGACAGTTTCGTGTGCTTGAAAATATCTGCTACCTTTCCCCTTCCTTTTGCCGTATAAAACTCCTGTCCCGGAAGCTGCTTGTAGTCGGCTTTGACGTAGGTTTCGTCGTCCATTACCACGCAGTCAAACTTCGTCAGCATCGTCGTGTACAGCCTCCGGGATCGCGCTTTGGCCGTCGTATTTTGTTTATCATCGCGATTTGGAGTCACTACCTTCTTGTAAGTCGATAGTCCGGCTCGTTTTTTGGCTCGATGCACAGTTGTAGACGATACACCCAGCTTATTTGCGGCATCTCGGAGAGATAGGTTAGGGTTTCGCTTGAAACTACCGGCAACTCTCTTTGTCGTCTCAGCGGCTTCCGGTTTTCGATTTCCCCCCGATCCAGACTTCCTGGCTGTCGACAAACGTTCCCCAAACACTTTAATTACATTTGTAACGGTTGATTTGGCAACTTTTAGCGATTTTGCCAACTTTGCGTGCGAGTAGCTCGGATTTTCGCGATGCGCGAGCAAAATTTTGATACGCTGCTCTTCTTGCTTGGACGGCATTTTGACAACTGAAGAGTGAATTCCAAAATCAAAATAGGAGCAACATTCTACACACACACACCTTCCAAATGAGGGGTGTTCAGGTTTTTTAAATGCAAAATTGAAAGAAATACGTCAAGTTGATATTGACCAAATTTTGACCGTATCGCCCTTTTTTTAAGTGGATGGAAAAAGAGGTTGGGAAAGGCGGGATCATAATGGAAATGGAAGGGGTAAGTTATTATTTTTTTTTTGGGTGTTTTTTTTTTTGAAAAAATGAAAGGGTGAGACTGGGGGAGGATGTGCGGTTTTTGGTGATTAAACAAATGATCAGTGGTCGGCAGCCGGCTGGAAACTGACGTGTTTTGTTTTTGCTGCGTCCTTTTCGCGAAAAAAATCAAAAATATATTCGTAATTCAACCTAAACGAACAGTGAAATTATAAAATCTCCCTGTGTTTTGTGTAAGATGTAGTGAATATAATCGATTCTCTCCCGAAATGTGTGATGGTCGGTAGTTTTTCCCCGTTTGTTTTGTGTTTTGTGCTTCACTTCGCACCCGGAGGAAGAGATAATATCAGCTTAGTTGTGTTTGTTAATGCTGTTAGTATTGTGCCACGCGGACATAAATGTTTAAATTGGAGTATTTTTCCGCTTTGTCGCGAGTGAATTGATGATTACAAGCAGTTTAGAAGTCGATATAGAGTCGCCTGGAGAGAGAAAAAAGAAAACCAGTGCAATGTAGAAAACGGCCATTTGCTGGTCAGAAGCAAATAACGAAACTAATGCGCATGCGCGCGTGAGTGGCTGGCATATAATTTCAGATGCACTCATCACGTGGTGTACAGATGGAGAGCTGTGAAATTAAGTTGAGCTGTGAAGTTAAATTTCTTCTCGGAAGTGCTTTTTTTACCTGTGATTTTCATTTTATTGCATTTGTGCGCAAAGTATTAATTTTATTCGGGCTGTTCCATTCAAAAAGGATGATGTGAAAATATTTACCGAATAACGGAGTGTTACTTCTGTAGAGACATAAAAGCTTCCTTTAGTATTACAGAAATGCCGTCCAAATGAAGACTGTACATCAGCAACAATTTCCGGTGAGGTCTATCTGATTATAACTAAATTTGAACGATACTGCTAAATACGTGCCATCCTCAAAACAATAAGATTTGATGATGGAAGTGTATGCACAGTACCTATATCCATTTGATGTTTGTACTGTGTCTATGCGGGGCTTGTTGTAAGTGAAAGTGACCTCGGAATGGACGTGAGTAACCAGGCATTCTGAAATGGGTCACTGGAACTCAACAGAGCTATCACCTTCCAACTCCCGGGTTAAAAATGTTTGTCGAGTCGACAACAGTTCGTTTATCTGCAAACATTTTTCTTCCATAAAAGCACTGCCGGACGGTGGGCGTTGGATTGATTCATTAAAAAAACAAATTATTTGCTTCGATATAACGTAACTTCGATATAACGTAACGAAAAAAAATTTTGTGTTGTATAATGGGGGGGTTCTAACAATGTAATGTAGAGAGGAAAGAAAAAAACAATGCAGAGGGGGTAGAAAGA
The DNA here is from genome assembly GCA_024533555.2 of Aedes koreicus. Classification (NCBI taxonomy): domain Eukaryota; kingdom Metazoa; phylum Arthropoda; class Insecta; order Diptera; family Culicidae; genus Aedes; species Aedes koreicus. The sequence goes on from JAHHFK020002864.1 coordinate 77,540, forward strand.
GATCAGAACTGCTTCAGACTCCACCAACTCCTCACCGGAGCAACAGGCATAGAAATTACAAAAGAACATACCACCCGGTATTGACATCATCAGAGCGGCTGGAAGAAATTTATCGCATCCAGGAAGAGAAGGAGAACGAAGTAGCGAGGAAGAAAGCTAGAGTAGAGGAAAGGGAGCGTTTGAAAGTTCAAACCGAACAGCTGAGACAGGAGAAAGCAGAAATCAGAAAACGTCGACAGGAAGAAGCTAAACAGCTGAAACAGCAAAAACAGGAAGAGGCCGAGCTACGGAAGAAGAAGAAAGAGAAGGGAAAGCAGAGTAAGCTTAAGGAAATAAACCAGCAAAAGCAGCAGAAAGTGAAGTTACTTGAGGCGCTGAAACTGAAGTGGAAGGATTAAGCAAGCAACTGCAAAGATCTAAATTTGAATTTTGGTTTTATTTTTATGTCACATGAAGTTGGTTTTGTTATATTTTATATCTTAGACATGCAGTCAAAGACCATTGCGTCATGACGGTGAATTCCTACGCAGTAAATAAATAAGATACACAGTTGGTGTCGTAAACATAACGATCTTTATTCCTTCGTTTCTAAGAGGTTATCCATAACCTACGTAGACTCGAAGGAGGGGGTGGTATGTGTGGCAAAAATCTACGATTTATATAAATTTCGAAAATTGTGTATGTACCAAAGTCTACTAGGGGAGAGGGCGGCGGTTTGAGATCCCCAAAAAAATTAATATTGTAATTTTTTATATTTTGTAGGGCGAGAAACGTGACATTTCTGGTTAAACAGATCGTTTGTTTAACGTGACGCTGCATCCATGTCACAGAAGAAGGAAGTTGGAAATGATAAATTTTTACCCTACGTAATTTATGCACGTCCCCTAACAGTTGACTGGAAGTGAATTTCGCAGTGAATCAATCATCTCAACTTTATTTTATTCAGGCTTATTAATGATTTTTAATTGTCCATACTGTTGGTACATGATACCTCCACTATAGGAACCATGCCACCACTATAGGTACAAAGAGATAGCCAGACAAAAGACGTTATTTTTAGACACTTTAAAGATGGATCAACAATATAAAAAGTTAACATCACGAATATGTTTGAAAATCATTTAAGATTAAGCCTGAATCATCAATGACGATTACTAAATGCGCCACTATTGGTACATTTACCGTAACAGTAATTGCATCAATTATGTGACAATTTCGTCATAGGAAATTACTACCCCGAAAGTTCCCACCAATCATAAATCTGTCCCAAGGAAACTTACAACCAGTATCAGCATCCCGAAGCAGTCAGCAACAAAAAAAGAAAAAAGGAAATTCCCAAACATGTGTTCTGGGCTAACCGTAATTGGATAAAATCAATGGATTCTGCTGGCACAAGTCGTTTCCATCCCACCCGAGAAGAAAGTTTATCTCTCGATTAGGTTGCAAAGTTGGTCCCACCGCAATAGTGAAAGATACACAACCAACAAAATTCTGGCATGTACAAGTTGCAAGTCCTGCGACCGATGGCGGGGACCTCAAATTCGTAAGTGAGGGAAAGGGGCGCCTAGTCTCAGAAACAAATACGATTTCCTCCGAAAGAAGTTTTATTCCAAGCGAAAACGACACACTTGCACAACACAGTCGTACATTAGGACGGAAGCCGTGTCGAGGAAAAAGGACTCTGCCTGCTTTCTTCTTACCTAGTTCTGGGTCCTTCCTTGGGAAAGTTGTTTTTTGTTACTGTTGCAAAAGTAAAAGTTTTCTGGTAAAGAAAGAGGAAAAAGTTTCGTCCTCTCTAGATGATGCTCTTTGCACTGCAATAAGATGAGGAGAGCGTTTATGTTGCCACTGATAAAATGTTTTAAAGCCATGTCGAGTGAATGCATCCAAAACTTGAATCACGTTTTCGCAGTTCATTAGTGGGTGTGTGAGAGTAGAAGATGTTGTCGAAAAGTTTTCTCGGATGCTTTTTTTTTTTCATTCCAGGGGGAGGAAAATTTATGGTATGAACTATTTGTGATGATAAATTGGCGACTTTACGAAAGTTGAATCGCATATCACTCCGCAGTAAATTCTTTGAATCTTTCATCCCGTGTTGAACCAAAGTGCTCACACGAAGAAGCTCTCAGAAGGCAGGAAATGGAATCGTTCCTTAATCGGCATCGTTACGAACTTATCTCTCAAAGTAGCAATTTAGGCTACTCGAAATCTCTGCCAAACTAACTTCCCTTAATGACTCTCTTTGTCTAAACGTGCGATAATCACCCAATTGAGTCAAACTTTTTAAAGCTAATGGCAATTTGACAGGAAACCATCTTCAAGAAAGAACGTACCCTATACCATCACCCACCGAGAGCCAAGTTTTCTCGGATGTCGAAAACATCTCCACCATCTGATAACAACATGTTGATGGCACAATTTTACGCAACGGTATTTAAGCTTTTTTGTGTGCCCTTTCCCGAGTAGTTGTTGCATGAAAGTATATTTTTTGAAGCGTTGAACCGTAACGAAAATGATGGCACTTTGCCCCGTCGTCGTCGTCGTCGTCGTCGTCGTCGTCGTCGTCGTCGTTTGGCGTCGCTCCGGCTACCGGGAGGTATCGGCTTCGTCGTCGCCGGCGTCATCGCCTCTCGTCTCGGTTGATTAGGTTCACCAGCAGAACCTGTGACGCCGGAAACGATGACTATCTGTTGCTGTTGCCACTCGGCGGTGGGTCCTTTGATGTGTGTGTGTGTGTGCGTTCGTCACGTTTGGCAGTCGTTTAGATGTCGAGATGTCTGATTGCCATTGGAAAGTGGAGTGAGCTTCAGGATAACGGCTTTTTTTTCTTTAAAGATGTAGGATTTATTTACCACTCAAAGAAAGACTTTTTTAAATCAGCTGTGTTTGATCACGAATCCCATTCCGACTGCATTGAAATCAATTTATTTATGCAAATGAATGTCTTAACTTTTTGATGAGCAAGGATGAAAGAAAGTCAAGGCTGATGACGTATTCATCTTCTACTTTCCAATGCTAGAGCTTCGGAATGGAAAGAGATGAACGACTCTTTGGTTTGTAATTTCAATTTAGAAGAAACTCTTGGTCTCTTGGTCTGAGGCTATGTCTGTCAACGTCTTTAAAGCGTCATGTTCGATTACGCTGGCGCCACGCTTTGAGCTTAGCCTGTTGGATGAATTTCCCGATTCGTTTCATGATCCGTGCTATATTTGTTTACATCGTTACTATTTAAAGTAGCAAGGTAATTCAAAAATCACTAAACTATGAAGAGCTTTTAGTACGTTTACTTGTATCCATTTAATTCTATTATAATGACTTATAGATAAGTATGCCACGGATGATCAAAGAATCACACTTTTGTGGAATAAAGAACTATGATTGAAATAACGTTTGCATTTAAAAAACAAATTGACAAAAATTGTTGATTTTATCATGTGGTTTACCTTCACCCGCACTGACGAAACTACCCATGTAGCATCAATCAT
>JAHHFK020002865.1:0-25961 GCA_024533555.2 Aedes koreicus
CATACTGATCGTACAACTGCAGGAACTTCTGGCAACCAGGTATGTCGCACATCTCGCTACGAAACGGAAGAAACAGTAGCACCATCTCGCGCTTGTATTCGATGAGCTCGTTCATTGAGTACGACCGCCAACGCAATACATGCGCAGTGTTACGACGCCTGTACGTGTTTGACTTTCTCTGTACTTTCGCGTAACACGCTGCGAAATCTGCAAGACATACATCATATAGCCCTTCGCGTGCTTCGTACGTCTGGATTATATTGGATGTCCAGATATCGGTGGAATCATCCGAAACACCTTCAACATCCATCTGCTGCACACGCTTTCTCGTCTTCGTTCTCTCGTGTGGCCACAAAGTGAGAATGAACCCGACCTTTCTGCCAGCGAAGAAGGAACCAGGCAGCCTCCTGAGCAGACATTTCTACTTAATTGAGCATCTTGATGCTCACTTTCTTCAGCAGTGACTGGTAGTCCTGATCCGGGAACTCTTCCTGCAGCTTCACGAGATCGCGATGTAGACCGCTAATGCCCCGATTAGTTTTGTTAACGTACTCGACGACGTACGCTGCACAAGAAAACTCCTCGAGGATGAACTGCAGATCCATGTTCGAACGGAGAACATTAGCAATCCACGGATTGAACGTGTTAGTCCACAATTCCGTCATTGACCGTTTGACCAGAACGGTAGGTCGGCTTATGGATCCAGCGTATCGAAAACTTTGTTTTCCAAAGCAGCGTGAATCTCTGTGGCGCGTTTCTTCAGCTGACCGCGTCGACCATCATCAGCCGGGAGTGGCAACAAAACTCTTGTCTGATCCATGGGCCAGTAAGGGATGTTGAAACGGCAACTTTGCTTACCTCGTTTGTAGCACGTGAAAGTGTGTTTGTGTACCTGATTTCCATAGCTGTCTGGCAGGGCAAGAACGGGTTTATAACCAGGATGTATGTGTTTATTCTATATTCATAAGATTAATTATTTATACATCATCCGAAGGTGGGGAAAGATGGGGAGAAATAAAGAGGAAAATAAGAAAAGGAAAAAAAGAAGAGGAGGGGTGAAAAATGAAATGAAAAGAACGACCATGTACCGATGCCGGGGGGGGGGGTGGTGGGTAAAAGAAAGGACGAGAGGAGTTGCGTTAGGTACGGGGGGGGGCGTGCCCTCGAGGAACCATTTACTTTTTTTTCTTGTTAAAAAATGTTCGATATTGATACAATTGATTTGAAGACGATCATTTGATCAACTTCTTATGATTGATGTGTGAAATAAAATTGTGAAATAAATATAAAAATACTGGTCCAAAATTCTCGAAATTTCGTAAAGTTTAAGTTGTTGAATTTACATGAAAATCATTAATTATTGACATTGAATTTCCAAATAGACCCTGAACAATCCATAACGCGATAAAGATAATGGTCTCCAGCTGGTCGATCATATCAACACCATCACTACAGCCAGCACAACCGTTGCCCTTTCATCATACCAACATTCAAACCAAACGGCCATTTCCAGGGCCGCCAAATAATTTCTAAGAAGCGAATCATAGAATGTTCTAACATACACACTTAGAAAATTTTATAGTATTCGGTAATTCTTTACCGAACTTTCAAAGCTGAACGTTGGGTCATCCGATTTAACGGATTTCGGTAAAATTTGAAAAGTTCCGGTAATTTTTTACCGGAATACTGTAAAATTTCAACGAAATCCGGAAGCTGTTGAAAGTTCGGTTAAAAATTACCGAATACTGTAAAATTTTCTAAGTGTGTACTTACTCACTTACTTATGACAACCCTTAGAACAGTACCTGCGTTTTAATGTTCCACTACGAAACCAACGAAACTAATCAAACGATTTAACGTAGTCTACGTCAACCGGTCGTGAGTTATACACAACCCCACTGATTTTTTAAACTATGAATCATGTTTGTCATAGCCGCTTTGTCTAACATAACCGTGAGAGTAAATGAAATAAGAAATACATATTGCCAATCTAAAGATCAATGACAGATTAAAAGTTTGGTTATGTACGTCTGTCTCATAACCTGCTAAAGGCCGATTCAAAGTAAATTTGGACGGATTCAAGTGATCATAACTCAAGAATTAAACAACATATACGGTTGATCAAAACGTCAAACAAAAGTGTATATATTCAGCTTATAAACAATATATAACAAGTTATTACATTTCACCGTTTCGAACGAACTGTCGCACTTTACTTGTGATCGATGCCATCATGATCTGCACAGTCGCTGGTGACACTGTACCGGAGAACTTATTCCACTTAAAACACATTTGTTGTGCATTTGTCACTTCTCTACCGCATCCTCGAAGTTTTCGCTTGACAATTGCCCAATATTTTTCGATCGGTCTGAACTCAGGGCAATTCGGAGGATTAATCTCTTTGGCGACGAAATTAACATCGTTTGCAGCATACCATTCTAGTACCTCCTTAGAGTAGTGGCAGCTGGCTAGATCCGGCCAAAACATAACGTTGGTCTTGTGTTGCCGAATAAAGAGTAAAATCCGCTTTTTCAGACACTCTTTAATGTAAACTTTCGACGTCATTGTGTGAGATGTGATGAAAACCTTGGTTTTAAGGCCACAACTGCAGATTCCTTGCCAAATCATTAGTTTCCGAGCAAACTTTCCAGCAAAAACAAATGTATACCTGGAAGGGACATTCCCACGACCAGTTTTCAGATAAAAGTTTCGTCCGGGAATTTGTTTATAGTTCATAGTGACATATGTTTCGTCATCCATTAAAATACAGCCATCAAATTTCGTCAAAACTCGTATAGTAATCGTGCTCGCTTTTTGGCCACTAAATTTTGTTTCAGCGAGCGATTCGGATGTTTACTGGCACAAAAAGACACAAAATATCCTTCTCTTGAAAGGATGTTACGCACGGTGGAAAAGTTGGAATCGTATTTCTTTGCCAAATCACGTATGGAGACACCTGGGATACCTTTCACGTACCTCAACACCTTTTCCCTCAGCTCTTTGTCCCTAGTGCCACTTTTATGATAGATGCGCTGTGCTCTATCCACCTTGTAACGAGTATTCTTGTTACGTTTGATTACAAGACTCACCGTTGACTTTGGGACTTTTAACACTTTTAACTATTTTTGAGGTAGACCACGAAGGATTCTCTAGTTGTTTGTGCAGAATAAATTTTCTTTCCTCAAGTTCCATGATCCGTAATTTCGAGATGCGTCGATCAATCGAGAAAACCAATGAAACAATGAATGAATGAAACATCAACAAATGCCTGTCAAATGTTTTTTGCTCCAACCACCAGGGACGTGGTGATGTATTAAACCGTATGTCCGGATTTACTTTGAATCGAGCTTTAGTATTTGAGTGTGTGATCATAGCAATCGACATGTTTTGGTTGATTGTTTTCGAGAGCGGATATGTAAAACGAAGGGGCGGGTTGAGGAAATTGACGTTAGTAGCAAATCGTGAACTGTTGAACTATTTCATTTTGCCTTCTCACACATTCACGAAATTGCGCTCATACAATATTGTTAGTTTATGTACGGATTGTGGAGCTGAAGAAAACATTTTCTTGATCGGACAGCAATCTGCATGCTTTTAATAAGTCCCTGCAATTGGGAACTTTATTCCATCGCTATGACATTTTCAAAGTCTACTGCTTGTTTTTGAAGGTAGCTTCCGATAGATAAGAAATAAGTAGAGGGATTAACGTTCAAATATGTGCAGTACTATTTTTAATTCACATACAGCTTCATCAAATGTCACAGATGGAGCATGAACTGCTTAAAACCCGTCCCGTACCCTACAACATTACAAATTATTATCAGGTGATGGTGTCCTCTTCAAAGTCATTATTTGCGAAGTGAGTCCGTTTTGATGACATAAAATATTGAATAAAAATCAATTTTAAATTAAATTAGAGGATACTTACCGCTGCCAGAAGAATACCTCAGGAAATAAGGGAAAACGAAAAAGCGGCCAAAGTTTCGGTGAGCGGTTGGAGGAACTTTTAGGAATTATTTTGAGAAACAATGCAAGTTACAGGGTGCGGCAGAAAATAATGCGAAAATGTTCAAACTTGAGTATTGGGTTAATTCGTGTAGCTAGTGACTAATTTCTGTCGAAAGTGTATTTGTTTATGTTTACTTTCAAGTGCTGCATCCAAACATTCTATTTGTTTTATTGCAAATTCGTCAAAATGTTCGCGAAAGAAGTGATCACCAGTTTTTTGCTCGCCCAGAAGAAGCCGAAAGAGATTGCCAAGGTGGTAGGGTGCCATTTGGCAACAGTTTACCGCATAAAAAAGTCCTTGCCGGATGGTCCTAAGCAGCGGAAGCCGGGAATCGGACGTCCGCGCTTTGCACGCACGCCGAACGTGATCAAATCGGTCCGTGCAAAAATTGCTCGCAACCCGGTGCGTTCCATAAGAAAACTTGCAAAGGAAGCCAATATTTCGGAGAAATCCATGCGGAGAATCATCAAAGAAGACCTGCATGCATCTTCCAGAGCCAGAGTGAAACGCGACTTGATTACGGACCGGGTCAAGGAACTACGAGTGACTCGTTCCAAGAGATTGCTTTCCTTGTTGAAGACGGAAAAAATGATAATCCTGTTCTCCGACGAAAAGCTTTTCAGCATCGATGCTGTGGCCAACAGCCGCACGGACCGGTTCATTTCACCGCAGAAAATGGAGAACGTTCCATTTCACTTTATAAAGATAACTGCACTCGAAAATGTTGATATTATTGCTTGAATTAGTTGAAAATGGGATTTGAAAGAAATAGAAAAAAATTTCGAATTATTTTCTGCCGCACCCTGTATATATCAATGTTAAACCGTTTTATATCCCACCGTTTTATATCCCACCAGTTCTACTGGTTTCTCACGTAACTTAAATTTTTTTGGGAAATGTAAGTCCTTCAAATTCAGGAACCTTAGAGTTAAATGTTAAGATTTTCAGCTATAACACGCTGAAAGATGTGATAGTCCATACGATAAATCGTGGATTAAATAAGCATACAGAGCTTATGGACTACGTTATTTTGAACGGATTGTTCACGAAGATATGAATATCTAGAGAAAAATGTGTAAAATGTATAGTTGTTTATAAAATATCTCAATTACCTTGATAAAATATCTGAGTTTCCACAGAGGCTACTTTTTTTCAAGCATAGGTATGGGAACAATGACATTATATCGCATTTCAAAAATAGGAAAATTTCAAGATGCTGTATTCTTAACTTTTTAAATTAGCAGCTTTCGCCTAGCGAGAAAATAGTATGCAAACGACAGTCCTTCATGGAAAAGCAAAAATACTCCGGGTTAGTGGTTACAATTACCCCTCGGACAACAAAGAGCCTATTTTGTTAGTCATTAGAATAATTAAACTTTCACTTCAATCCATAGCAGCGCAATTTGGTCATCATTCGAGCGACCGTTCAACCTTGCTTGCGCAATAATCTATGAACCTGAACAAAACATCGCATCTAGATCGAGCCTAGCTGGCAGCACACGGTTCCAAGATCTCGATTTCACTAATGGCATTTAGCTGTTGGTTGTCCGCACATAGCCGGCACCATCGATCGTACTGCCATCTAGCAGATCCACCCCCACTTCGATCGCAACCTACCGAGCAGATGCAAGCAGATCGCCGCAGCAGATCTGGATCAGTTGGCAACTGTGGCATCGCGAGCAACCTCTCGCACAATCTGGGTTAATTTGGAACGCCTCTTGGCTACAAGTCATCATCATCGACAGCGGCACGGTGACTGCCAGCTGCCCAGCTGATATTCACAACCTCAACGGCCGGAGACTCCAATCCATTCACAGCTTTGGTGACCGGCTAGATGTGTGAGAGCTGCCGCTGGATTTCAAGGTTTCAATTACGAGTCAATCTGTTCTGTTGTTGTTGCACACCCTCACAGGGGGCGCGCGGTGTCTCGTCAGCCTGATTTCAGTCGAGTCGCTAGCTATTGAACCGATGAACTTTTACCGGACCGGAGCAGCTGCGTCGGCCACCGTCTGTAAAAGGAATCGGCGACAGAATCCACAACTTGAAGTGGTTATTTTTGTAACCGAGAAACTTCATCAATTGATGAGTTTGTGATGATGATGATGATGAAGGTGATGGTGACGACGAAGTTGAAGGATACGCATTTTGCAGTTGGATTAATGTCATCCGAAATGAGCTTGAAGGCAGTTGGATGTTTCCTTTTTTTTTCATTTCGAGCAATTAAAATTGCGAATCGATTCGATTTCACAAATGTTATGCGAGACAAATGTTATTCTATTTGTCGTATATCAAATTTCCAAATCGATCATCGTCTCAGCGGAAAACGGATCGCAAAACCCCATCAAATTTGCAAGCTGCCTATCTAGATTATCGCCTCCGCTGATAGTCCCCTTTGTGAGGCTGCTCAGCAAAAACCGACGATGCCAATTTGATTGACACGCGTGCCTCCTCGGAATCGATTCCGGTACTGCCCTCAGACGCAGAACAAAAGGCTCGATTGCAATCCCATTTTCTCAAGATACACAATAGGAAATGAGGCGGCATTAAATTCCTGGCCAATTGATTGATTGCGCCAGGCGAGGCCGTCTGCTGGAGTCATTAATCAATACCCTTCTGGCTTCGGTGGCACAATGCTTTCGTCGCAATTATTGAAATCAATAGTAATAAGGGAGATGAAGGACGGCCTTCGGGGCCGGTGCTTTAGCAGCATCTCGGTTGAACATCTCCAGCGAGCGATAGTGAGAAGTTTATTTTGGTAGCGTAACCGGCTCATGATAATTGCACATAATGTGTCAAATGAGTGTAATTGTTCAAGTGAGGGATGATCCACAAATGATGTAGCATTAGAGAGGAGTTTGAGAAATATGGATGAGACTTTTGAAAAGGAAAAGGAATTTGTCACGAGTAAGGAGAAGCGGCCCTGTAGTTGGCACACAATGAACGTCTTCTGCTTTCTTGGCATTTCCAACTTATTGCTTTCCATAATATGCTTTTTGCCTGCTCTCAACTTATTATTCTTCATATATTTCGACAGTTATTAATTCCGAGCTTTTGATGCAAGTTCCATTTTCGCATAATATTTTCATACGCTGTTCAATGTTTTTGTATTCTTTGCTGGGGATCATTTGTACTCTAACTATTTTTCTTGATTTAAAACGAATCAGTTATCCAAAATCTATTTCGAAGAAAGAAAACCTAAGACCAACACTACCTAAGAACCTAAGAAATGTTAAGATACTTTTCTCTCACCATGAAACCACTTTTTAGTTTTTAAGTTTAACTTCGTTGGAACGCTTGAACCGTAAGAATAACTTCATCCTCCCAATCCAATCCGTCTTCTTTTTGAGATGTTTTTCTACTTCATAACACGAATTTATTACCACAGTTCAGAATGTAACACTTACCATCAATTTATAATGACAAACAATTTATACGAAAGCTAAACAAACCCTCTTCTTTCAATGGGAGCCGATTTCCCCCAATTCTGTCACCATCAATTAGTCTAATCGAGCACCGTCCGACCAACCTATTTCCCAACCTATTTCATCCTATTTCTCTCGAAAGTGAAAAACGCTACCCAGCACTTTACAGCATATCGCTTCCATTTACCTTTCGTTGGAATGAATTATTCATGTCGGAAAACGGTCCTTTCTTTCGTATCTTCAAAACTTTAACTCCTTCACGCCTATAAGAGAGCGCGCGTGAAACAATCGCAAAAACGTCGCCCCCTTACGGCCGATGACTCCATTGTCTCCATTCGTGTCGGTTATTCATCATTATTTTATTATCCGAGCACCACCTCGTCAGTCAGCCATCGTAGTTATTACCGTCATTAGAGTGTGAGCACTTCCTCCTTCCACCACGCCTTGACTGACGACGACGCTGGTAGAGCATTGTTCTTGATTGGCACTTACCTATCGACTGCTTTTCATGCCACCGGTCGGAAGATTACTTTCCGATGAACTGATTAATTACAGCAAAGGCAATGACTGTTTTAACACTAATCACCGATTTTTCTCCCTTTTTTTCATTACAGTGGTTGCTGGTGGCCGGAGTGGCCGTACTCCTGGCATGTTCCACTGAGGCCCAACAGCAGCAGCGCCGGCTAAGGGTGCGTCCGCGAGTCTTGCAACAACAGAACAGTGCCGAACTGGAAAGCGAAGAAGAGCAGGATAACCGACCACAGCAGGCCATTCAGTACTACCGTGCGCAGCCCCGTGAAGAGGAAGATCCCCGACAGCTGGTTCTGGTATCCAGCGATGAAGACTACAATGGCCAATATGGAGCGCCAACTCAACGGGCACGTGCCGATACGTACCGACCGGCTGTAAAGGTTACTACTGCCGCTCCGATTGCTGCTCGCCAAAAGGTGCCAGAAGTGAGAGCCCCACCAGTACAGACCATCCGTAACTACAACAAGGTTAACGATGATGGATCATTCACCTTCGGCTACGAAGCTGCCGATGGATCGTTCAAGGAAGAAACCCGTGGTACGGATTGCGTTGTTCGAGGCAAGTACGGTTACATCGACCCTGACGGTAACAAACGTGAGTTCACCTATGTGTCCGGAAACCCTTGCGATCCCAACAACCCCGACGGTAGCGAAGAAGAAGAGAAATCCGAGGAAGAATCCAACGAGAACGTCCCACAGAACTACCCCAAGAGACCACTCGCTCCTCGCCCAACCCGTCCAGTCCCAACAACTGCTCGCCCAACTACCGTCTTCCAGAACAACTACAACTCTGGCTATAACCAGGAAGAATCGGAAGAAGAAGAAGTTCAGATCGGTCAACGTGGTCGCCCAGCAGCCCGTCCTTTTGCCCAACAACCACAAACCGTCACCCAGCGTCCACGTGTTCAGATTGTGAGCACCACTCCCAACACTGCCTACCATACCCCAACGCAAACCGTTCCCGTGAACATCACTCCAAAGCCCATCTACCGACTACCAGCTCAAAACACTCTCCAGACCCAACCTCCTCCAACGACCTACCGTCCAGATACCACCACAGCATCTGGATACTACTCCACAACCAAGGCCAACACTCTTCTCGGCGGTACCCGTCAACCACTGGACTTTGATGCTGAGTTCCAGAAGTTCCAGCAGGACAACAAGGTTCCATCAACCACTCCATCGAAACCCATCTCTTCCTCCACGCCGAAACAGGTCACCAACAACCCCATCTACCAAACTCAGCTTGTGTACGACCCTCAGACCGGCCAGTACGACACTGCCCTGTACCAACAACTGCCTCAGGGCGATGGTGACTTCCGGTTGAACCACCGCATTCAGTCGTACGTGCATAACCCAGTCCAGCATCAACAGCCTCAACTGGTATCGCTGGATCAACTTCAACAGCAGAGTCCTCTGTACCGCAACCAACCTCAACCAGCCCCAGCCCAGGTCCAGATCCCCCAACAGATCTACCAGAAGCAGCAAAACGACTTGCAGTTCATCAACAGTCAGCAGCTGTTCGCCCAACAGCTTGAACTCCAGCAAAACCAGCTGCGTAACGATCGGTTGGAAGCTGCCAAGAAGGGTCAAGTCATCCCGCAGCAACACCGCTACCAAGCATCCTCTCCACAAGTTCACCGTGTTCCGCAGCCTCAGCAGCAGTACTACTACATCCAACCGCAACAGCAAGCGCATGCCAGCGGACAGATCGATGCCTTCCTGAGGGGACATAACATTCAGTACTAAGCCCCCCATCCCGCTGAATCCCCTATCCCTCACCCACACCCACACATACACACATTAGCTAGAGAGTTTTGTGTTTTGTCTAGTTGTTTAGTCTGCGAAGCGAAGCCATCTATTATTTTTTTTTGCGTCGTGTTAAGGTTTAATTTAAATGCTGAGTTTCTGTTCCCCTACGATCCCAATTCCCATTTGTATTCCCCTTGCGCCTCTCTTACTCTGTCCAAACATGTACCCAGCCCCCTGTCCCACAAATCTTTGAAATCGATATAAGACTTTAAACTTATTTAACCTGTTAAGTTGCGGAAGCGTTTAGAACAAATCTAGGACTCAAACTGTTCTTACTTGCATAAGGAAGGGTATCCGATAATCTCGTGACAAACAAAAGAGCAAAATATTTGTTATATCCATTAGGGAAAATATTGTATATAAGTGAAGAGAAAAACTGAATTATTCTTCGGAAGCCATCCCCCCCTGAATGTATCACACACCACCGTCGTAGTTTCAAATCTCATTTGAACGTATAGAAGCACGCCTTTCCAGTTGTGTGACAGTTTGGTTACTGTCAGTTTATTAACTTGGGATTGATAGTTGGTAATCGGACGGTGGAACACAACCATGTGTTCGAGTGTGTGTGTGTGTTAGATGCGCGTTTACTGGCCGAGACGAACATTGAGTCTGATACGCGAGAGCGTGTTCGCTGTTCTCTCATCTCCAATGGCGCAGAACCCCTCCCCATTACCCCATACTCTTGTTTAGTTTTACTGTGTAACGAGTACGAAGTGTTAAATGCCAATAAAGTGAAGTTTGTCAGAAGTAGATAATTTATCATCTCCATGCGAAGCGCTAGGAGTGGACGGTAATTTATTGCTAGAACGAAATAGACATGAAGAGAAAGTGTATTGATAGTTCCGTATAGGGCAACGGCAGGCTTTTGAAAATTGAAAGATCAAGTTTGAAAACGAGCGGAGGGCATTATTGAACGGTAGTATCCGATAAGGCACATAACCCTTTACCATACTACCCCATGCAGGAGCATTGGTATCGTCGGAGAATGGCATATCTTTTTTGTTGGGAAGTGCTCGAAGACTGTCAATGAGTGGGTCCGATGATTCAAGCAGCCGATTTAAAAGATCTGTGTTCGTTGCGGTTCTGGAAAACTTCCGAGTATGATCTAACCTATAGCGCTTGATATCTTTGTTCCAACTCTCCTGGGCATCTTCAGACAATTGTCCGATCGGAACTAGAAACGATTAAATAATTTGGGATCCATGCAGTAAAATTTTATGAACTGTTACTGGTAGGTAAGTTCCAGCTCCACCAGAACGAGGTTTTTCTACAATTAGTCCCATTTCAATCCGAAATCGTTCTTGTATTCTCTCTTTTTTTTGCACCATCTTTCCGTGATCGTCTCCACAAGCTCGCCATTTTTTTCACTTCCAAGCGATAAGATAAATGAAGAAAATATTCATAGAATCTTATCCACGCGTGTAGTGTAGATAAACCAAATTTAAATACATCTGTGTTCACTAACCGTTTTCTGACCATATCGAGATCGCTCATTTCGGAGGGCGTTGCACTGCAAATCTAACATCTTTGCGCATATTTGGTCGATGTTACCGAATTACACACTTTTCCGTCTACCATAGTCATATGCATTTCATATGTCATGACTACATTTCGACCGTTGCTAGTAATGCGCGTTGGTTGTAGCTCCTCAATTTGGTGGTCGACATAATCTTTTTCCTGAATCGATATTTCTGAAGTTTCATTTATCATCTGAATGCGGAGCGACCGGGTACTATACCGGGTTGAAGACGACCGAGGATTCTGAAAGATGAACTTTTCATCAGACTGAACATAGATCGGAACAATAGATGTGACGAAGATGCTTGAGTCCGATCTAGATCCATCATCAGAACTAAATTGCTGCTTATACTTGGAATGGCCCGAGCTGCCATCGAATCCCCATTTGACTGTCATTGTAACGTTGAGTAACTCGGTATGAGAAAAACTGTCAAGTTTATCTTTATTCGCTATAATAATTCTCGTGACTGTGTGATCTAGTAGATTCTGAAGCTTCACTTCAATCGATGTTTCGGTTACTAAAATTCCGTTGCTACACGGGTAGCAATTTTGTTTAGCCTTCTGAACTTTGCAGTAACTTGGATACAAGTCAGCATTTCTTGCTACAGAACCTTTTCTGACTTTGTTGTACTGTGATTTAGTCATGTTTACGTCCAAAATCATAGAAAGTGCTTCATCTGCCGAGTAAGGAACAATTTTGGGCCGTTCTGCTTCCTTGAGAACAGAAATTATTTTCTTCGCTCGAGAAGGAGTAGTACACGTTGCCTCTCGAACAACCGAAGCTTTATATTTTCTGTTACAACCACGAATACTCATCTGAGAAGCGTAACACAGCTCACTTGCTTCATAATTTTCCAGCAACTCAGAAACTTTTTGCCTTTTGACGCTTTCTGAACAATCGTCAAATGGTTTTGCCCTCCGACCACGCTTATTCCTTTGGATGTAGATGGTAGTTTTGAGAGGCAGTTGAAACAGTTGATCAAAATATTCAGCATGCTTTTCGAACACACGCTTTAACGTTCGATTATGTCTCAACCAAAGTTTTTCAAAATATTTGCACAGATGTATCACAATTTTTGAAATTTCTGATCGAATGTCTGGCATAAAATCGATTTCAATGTTATATAAAAATATAATTTTCTGAACAACAGCGTCGCATTTTTCTATTGACGTGCCTTCAGTCTTCTTCCAAACCAGAAACAGCGAGCGTTTGTCAATGTTTTCTAGATATGCACAAATATTAATAATTTTCGGACTCCATTTATAATTTTAGAATTCCTTGAATAAAATATCAATCGTTCTTTTCGCAACACTGATAACGAAAAGCACCGCCTACTACTCAAGCTCAACAAAAGCATCCTGGTTGACTTTTGATCCATCTCTCATATTCAAACAGAAAATGTTGTCTATGCTGTGCAATCATTGCAACTGTGACGTGTGTTGTGTTAATGTTTGAGCATTTTGAAACCACACCAAATATTATTCGTGAGACATGGAAGTTTACTACTACACTAGCACCATCTCTAACAACTGGTGTATAATCGTTTCTTTGATTCTATAATAAATTTTTAATTACCAATGGTGACATTTGTTGTAACTCCGATCTCACAGTTCCTCCGAATATCTCCTAACAAAAGTTGATGTATTTTGTAGTTAAAAGTAAGTATAATTACTCGAGAGATGTTTGATTTGCCACAACTTGCCTCAATTTAAGATAAAGTTAATGAAAAAGTGACTAAATTTTATTTTAATAAACCTTCAATAACTTTTCTAATATACATCATAGCGCTGCACGATTTGCTACAAAAATGTGTGTTTTAATAAAGTGACTAACTTTGTTGAGTATTTAAAACCCTTATAATGATTGCTTACAAAATTATTGATCAAAAACTGATTTTTAAGGGCTTTTCATAAACAATGCATCATATTTCGACAACGTTTAGAGATAGCGAGTTGCTGTCTTGGACAAAGTTGCTTGTTTTAGTGTGTTCTACAACTTTTGTGAAAACAACAGCTTTTTTTGTGCACAATCTGAAAAAATAAATTTTGGGTCACTCTAATACGTGGATACATCATCATTCTAATGGTACGAAAAGATAGCCTATTTTAAGATAATAAACTTCTCCAGAGAGACTACCCTTGTAAAATTGCACATTTTCCCGCTATTAAAAAAATGGAATGGAAAGATGGAAAGGACTTACACAGGTAAGCAAAAACCGCAGCTGGTAAGGTCGCTTGGGGTAATATGGACACCCGAAGGGAAAACCAATTATCTTAAAAGCGGTGGTTCTCAAGTTCGACGTCTTAGACTTGTCACCATACTTGTTTTCTGGGAATTAGTTGTGAAAAATCATTGTTTTCATTGTTCATTGTTCATTGTTCAAAATCTCTAAAATTAAAACTGCAATCTTTTTGACAGTACTTGGTTGGTTTCATTGATTTTCTTCATCATCATATTTGAAAGCTACACACATTTCTCAATGATGTCAAAACTATGTGTTATTCCGTATTTCCTTGTATTGGCATCACTGCGATCATTTTTTTCGATTTGTTTTGATAAGGCGCTTGATTATCTGATACTAGCGGAATCCGGTGTGAGCCTTGCTACGCTTGCAACTAAATGAATGAAAATTAATAGAACTGGTGCGTTTATGTTTTTTTTTAGGAATAAGATTTGTTAAAATATTTTCGTTTGCTAATGTGCAAAAATTCTGCAAAAAGGGTGTCCACAGTTAAATTGCATCACTTTAAACTCGTCCTCAAAAACAAGTCTCTCAACCGATTGTCATGAAATATTCAGGGAATAAAATACAATGTATAATCTTGGTTTAGGTATTTTTATTTCACTGTATTTCTTTACCAAATCCAAAAGCCCGAACTTTCTTCTTAATACCACGCATAAGATTTTGTACAACGCTTGAACCGACATTTTTTTCCGCTTTCAACCATGACTTCAACATTTCCTGTTCTGTAGTGACAACTTTAGGATGCTTACGAAGTTCGTGCTTCATTATAGCCCAATATTTTTCAATTGGCCGCAACTCTGGAGAGTTTGGGGGATTAAGATCCTTCGGCACGAAATTGACACCATTCGTCTTGTACCACTCCAGAACATCCTTGGAGTAGTGACAAGAGGCTAGGTCCGGCCAAAAAATTGTAGGAACGTTGTGTGTTTTGAGAAACGGAAGCAGTCGTTTTTTCAGGCATTCATTCATGTATACTTGACCATTTACAGTTGAAGTTGTCACGAAAGGCTTGCTCCGTTTACCACACGAACAAATCCCTGCCAAATCATGAATTTCTTGGGGAACTTTGACACTTGCTGTTTCCTGAGAGACTCTGGAACATCGAACTTGTCTTTCGCAGTCACATACTGGTTGCCGGGAATTTGTTTAAAGTCCGCTTTTACGTGTGTTTCATCGTCCATGATGCAGCAGTGTGGTTTCGTCAACATTTGTGTGTACAGCTTACGCGCACGTGTTTTAGCTGTCCTATTCTGTTTTTCATTGCGGTTTGGAGCTTTCTGAACTTTGAATGAACGGAGCCCGGCTCGTTTCTTGGCTTTCTGCACGAAACTTTTGGTCAAGTGCAGCTTTTTCGCGACATCCCGAACGGAACAGTTGGGTTTGCGTTTAAAGGCAGCAACCACTCGCTTGTGATCCTTCACACAGTACGGAACACTTTTTTCTACCACTCACCTTCTTCCGATCGACAGTTAAACGTTCCCCGAAACGTTTTATGACACGAGACACTGTAGACTGATTTTCAACATCTTTCCGATGGCTCGGTGCGAAAGAAGTGGGTTGTCGAGGTGCGTGTGCAAAATGTTCTCGCGCACTTGCTGTTCCTTCGACTCCATTTTCGAAACTACGACACATTTCACAATGAAACTCACGCAGTGTAAACAATACACGCTGAGGTCATTTCACCCAAAATTTCGTTGAAATCAACCCAAAGGGCAAAATGTTACAGCTTATTGAAAGTGATGCACGATTTTCGGAACTTTGGCTATCATTAGTGGACACAAATATTTCCACCGGACGAATCTCTGGTGAAGTGGTGGGGGTTAGCGGTTTTTGTTACAAAAAACAACGGCATTGACTCTCTGTACCAAATCCAACGTCGATCGCGTCGTAATGTTGTGATGCAAGGTCCAGCTAAAACCATGTCTCGCCTCCGCTGGGACCGCAGGGAAGAGCAATCAGACGCTGCTGGAGGCACTCGTTGCGGTAAGTAATTTTGTTGCTGATGGGCCCCGTTGAGATGCTTGGGTTTACTCAGTTTACCGCATTGACATATGGCCTGCTAGAGCAAGTATTTTTTGGCTTGAAGGTGTCCACTTTCTTCTTCCTTATATTCTACCGGAAAATCAAACCGTGATTTGGCAACGGTAGAACACCAGCCCCGGTATCTGCTTTGCGTCTGCCTTGATGCTTCTAGGTTTTGTCAGATTCATGCTCACTTTACATCGGTTTCGTTAGCACTCTCGATACAGCTTCCTTGCGCGGTGTTCCTGGATATTATGCGACAACTAGAGTCAACTAGAGGCTTCTCCAAAATTTATCAGTATGAGCTATTTGCAAGTGCTTATCATGACCAATCTATCAATAAACCGATTGTTTACTTTGAAGACTTCATTACTTTTTATTTCCGAGCAATCGAAATACTATTCGGAATCTCGGAACCTCCGCATTTCGATCAAGTCAGCGTTTTCCGGAAAATGCAGTGGCTGTTAAAAAAACTAAGACAAGCATTCGTTACTTAGGAATGAAACGAAAAGGCAATTCACTAGCACCGGGAGCAACTTGAGGTAATTATCAGCATCCGAAGCGAGCAACACAACTTTTTGTCCGCCGCCAGCCTCACACGCAGCAAACACGGTTACTTTTCGGCTCACAAATATACCTCAGAATATACTCAATAAAATTGAGTTATTGTTTAGTAAAAACTGAAATTTTACTCAATAATTGGTATTATCAAGTAGCGTGTAGTGTTTGGGAACGGTATTTTTCTTGTTCCAAATTGATGCAAGAATAGATCAAAACATATACCAGTTTTAAAATTATGCAAAGTAGATCCAGTGTAAAACAAAATTTACAATACCGTTGCAGCGATGTTTTTGAGTTTGGTCTAAAAAAATAAATCCAATCCACGATTTGGATCGCCGTTGAAGATGCCCTAACGTGCCGCTCCTTTTATCTGCATTTAAGGAAGCTAAAATTTACCTGATTTTTTCTAAGAATGTGGATAGTTATCATATTTGGTTAAAATTTCTGTTTCATTTGTATTCTTTTGAAAACGCTGGTCATTCTTCTATCGATTGCTTCGGCATCTGGGTTGCGGTTTCCTTCTCATCCTTGCTTCTTAGCAGTTGTCAGACGTTCTTCAAACCAAAGTTCACAGTCGATTTGGCCTCTGTGATTTGCGCCTGAATTTGAACATTGCTCATGCGCTAGCGAAATTTTGAAATGTTGTTTCCCTTGCTTTGACTGCATTTTGACAACTGAGTGGAAAATGACAAAAACAAAACAGAGGCACAATGAGGGGTTTACAAGTTTCTTTCAAAATTTCGATTTAAAAACAATACGCCAAATAAGAGTCGATCGATTGTTGACCATTCCACTATTAATTTTATGGGCTCACCCAATAATTATCTGATGATTGTATAATATAATGGTTTGAGGTTTTGATGCATGCGATTTTTTGTTTGTTTGTATGTTCAAAGTATTTGCAGCTGCGGACAAAAAAACCAGATTTTCAACTATGGACAACAAGACTAAGGATGATGTACACACTTAGAAATTATGAATTTTACACGAGAAGTAATTCCTGTTTGTAAAAAGGACGCTTGCATGTGTCGGACAGCAATTTACATGAAATTTTGGTAGTGTGTAGAAGGAAATGTTTGCTCATCACCATGAGGTCCCAACAGTGGAGAGTAATGTTTTGCTAGAATGCAAGATATGAAGAAAAAATGTTGATAGTTCCGTCAGTGTACGGCAGATTGAGAAAATTGAAGAAGAAGTATATAGCTGAATATAGCTGTACTCGAACCAAGCACGCGTTCCTTTGTCTTACATCCCACTGAGGGGTAAAGGATGGAACGGTAAAAACCTGGTCGACTAAAAAATGACGTTGCTTTTTTAATTGTGCATTTCCAAACTTGACACCCATCATTTTGTAGGTGTATGCGTACGGAATGTTGATTCTATTTTGTTTTTGCCATTTCAGTTGTCCAAATGGCGCCAAAGCAAGAAGAGCAGCGTATCAAAATTTTGCACGCGCATAAGCAAAATCCAAATTATTCCCACGCTGACTTGGCAAAATCACTTAATATTGCCAAATGAACCGTGAGGAATGTTATAGAACTGTTCGGAGAACGTCTGACGACTGCCAGCAAGCCAGAATCAGGAGAAAACCGAATCAGGAAGCCGCAGCGACCGCAAGAATAGTGGCCAGCATTTTCAAACGCAATCCCAACCTTTCCATCAGAGATATCGGAAACAAATTGGGAAATTCTCACACATCAGTCCGAGCCGGACTGTCAACATATAAGGTTACAGTGACACCAAATCGAGATGATAAGCAAAACACAACAGCCAAAGGAAGAGCGCGTAAGTCTTACACGAGTTTGTTAACCAAGTTTGATTGCGTCGTAATGGACGATGAATTATACGTCAAGCCCGATTTCAAGCAGTTCCCAGGTCAAGGGTTTTAAACGGCTACCGGAAAAGGAAAGGTTCAAGATAAGTTTAAGCAGAAAAAAATGTCAAAGTTCCCGAAAAATATTTGGTTTGGCAGGAAATTTGCACCTGTGGGCCAAAATACGAAAGTTTTGTGACTCTGGCACTATCAACCAAGAAATGTATGCAAAGGATCGCTGGAAAAAACGCTTTTTTTTCTTTTTGAGAAACATAGTTGTTCCGTGCTGTTTTGGCCAGACCTCGCTTCTTGATAGATACGGAAAAATGGCTCAGGAATGGTATACCACCAATAGTGTGCAAACCGTACCCAAGGAGAAAAACCCGCCAACCTCAAGAGAACTCAAAAAACAGTTGGAAGTGAAAAACAGTTCATGGCAAATTGGCGTTCAGCATCAAATCAAATTAACAGCGTTACAAAACTTGATGGAAGGTGTGAAACGTAAAGCCCGACAGTTCACGTTTGGAAAGTCGTAAGCATAATCAAATAATTTTCCTGTGTTTTGTAAACGACGAACTTCAAAAAGAAACAAAGATTGATCATTTATACAATAAACTAATCAGTGTGCACTACATCATGTTTGACCAATTTTTGACCGTTCTACCCTTTAGGTCAAGGCAGGAATGAATCCACCACATTGAGAGGTAAAAATATGCGTGCCTGACCGTGCACATGTATTACCAATTGGCTTGTGATGGTTCTAGCGGTTGTTTGAACACACTCTGCCTTGTTTGCATGCATGGGAGAGAAACTCCTCTCTTGGGTTGGGTTTATTTTTATACACAACGTCTGTTTTTCCGTTCTTCCGTTCATTCAAGCTCACAACAGACCTGCAAGTTTTGACCTTATTTGGAAAGCTGTCACTACAGCGTTGAAGTACTGAAGTGTTACCGAGATAACGGGGTAAATTTCTTCGAAAAGGAATCAATCCACCTAACTGCCCTCAAATCCACCCAATTGAGAAATATTGGGCAATTGTCCAACAGAAGTTGAAGAAAAGTGGAAAGATGACTCAAAATGCAACCGTGATGGAGAGATGGTGGAACAAAATGGCTGCTCAGGTTAGCCAACAGAGTGTTCAAAATATGATTAGGGAAGGGCCATTTATTATGTAACGCAGTAAGGGGGGAGGGGGTTTGAGTCGCTTTTTTGGGTGACATAATTAATGGATGTTCTCTGAGTGGTATTCGAAGAAAAGTTCGAGGTTCCATCAAAACAAAAACGGAAGAATTTTTCGCTATTTTTCCTTTGAAGTGAAATAAATGACCTTCAATTTCAATACTCAACAAATCTATTCCATAGACATGGTGTCGAGATAGATCCGTTTTTTGCGTTCAAATATTAAATGATTCAAGCATCAAGTGAAAATAAAAATGAAAATTGAATGTTCATCTGTTGTGGTAGTTATGTTGGTGGAAGCTTCGATTTCCACTCTCCAGTGGAATTGCAAGACTTTAACAAAAACTCCTTTTGTGATTGTTTTATTTTTCTATTTAATTGAGTCATATACGTTTCATTCTTTTCTTGAGAGAAAAAAAAAACATGCATAATGGACGCATTGACCTTAGACATTGTGGAGAGCTTATGCCATTAGGGCAGAATTGATTTAATTAACCGGTTTTAAAGCTGCTCATCATAAGTTTCAATACTCGGTAATTTGTTTGACAAATGCTGTGACTTTCTCGTGTAATTGCTGCCCGGGGAATTTCCGGGGGTTTATTTATAACTTCGTCAATGAATCAGCCCAAAGCATTCAACTGCTTTCAAGATTCCTTTTGCGCAGAATTTCAGAAAAGATGAACATATGTTTGCTCTTTATTCATTTCCCATTTGCTTTATAGAAATGAAATTGTTTATGTTTTGGGACAGTTGATCTGTTTTAAACTCGATCGGCTTGCAACATTATTGATTTATTTGATACAAAACTTTCATTTTCAGAAAATGCCTGTTGAAAAAAAATGCTAAAAATACAGTTTCAAACCGTCTTCCTTTTCATCTTTCAGTTCTAAGCAAAATTGTTGAGGCACGTAGCTTTAGAATAGTTCCTGTTATCAGTCTCATGACAGAGGTCATTCGTTATTGGTGTTATAAATGATTGTAATTACTATGGAAATCCGCCGGTTTTATGCCGTGAAGTTAACGTGACAATCATGGAACCAAGGCTGTTAGTGCAAGAATAAGTTGAAAATATGCACGATAATTAAACCAGTTCAGTGGTTAGAGTCACAGAGATTAACGATGATTGCTCGTTTGAATATTTCTGAACTTCATACGCTTATCGTAAAACCTTTTAAACCGACCGTACTTTATACTCACAGATCGAAACTCGCAACGTATACGCATGAAAAATACATATATCCAACTATGCAACAATGTTGCGCCTCGTTCGCACTATTACCGTGAAGTACTTAATCTCGACCTGTCTCTGTAGCACAAATGATAGTAGATAGTTTTGTGAAAATTCCTAAATTTTTCACACTAAACGTACATCTCTATTTTCTCGTCAAAATGAGTTCGTCATCAAAGTTCACATGGTAGAAACAGTCAGTTTTAATTGCTCAATTGAAATCAATTAAAATGCCAGAAATTTGGTGTAATACGGTGAACTTCCCTCTGTCTATCTATACTCTCGATATAAATCTTGCTTAGTTGATCTAATCTATATAATTTTATAGTCAAAAAAGCCATGAATCTACTTAACACATTGCCATACCACAATTTCACGCGACATGCCTCCGGGTGCACGCGTAAACAACTTGTAATTTAGTGCCCCGCTTGTTGTCCAGTCTGTTGAAGGTTTACTGAGTATGATTACGAAATTTGATACTGAAAAACTAAAAAGTCACTCTTTCAACGATGTCGCTTTCTTCCAACGAGGAAGTTCCCCATGCAGAAACAAACCGGTCACCGTGGAAAACAAAACCAAACAAAACACAGCAACCCGCCGGATTTCAACCGGTTCAAACGTGCAAAACTTGACTGGAGGTCTTCTAGTTTTCCAAGCGCCGCATCAACTAGATACTTCAACCGCTACCACTGCATAGTTATGCAATTTCGGTCACCAATAATCGGCAAGCGTGTGTGTGTGTGTGTGTATGCCACACTGACGGCGATGATTTCCTCCGCCGCCGTGCCAAGACTAACCCGGTAAACGACTTACATACGTTTCGGACCCAGCAGATGTTGGTTACGAGAGCCACCAGTGCAACTGTAAAACAAAACAAAATCTGCAGCTCAACCGCTTTTCCGGACTTTGGAGCCACGGGGTTTTCTGATGGGACCTGTTGCAGGTTATAGTTCGGTCGGACCGGGCCATCGGCAAAAGTGAAAGTACCCCATACAGCGTATGTGCATCACTGTTAGTGCAGAATACGATGGGAGACGGGGTGCAACGATCCGGACATTGGAAATCCGGCTAAAACTGCCAACTATAAAGTACGTGTTTGCGTGTGAAAATGGGCAATATACTGTGTGAAACGGGGAACCAGATTAAAACAGTACGGTCGTTCAATTCAATGACACTTTGCAATGTGCAGCGTATAAGTAGTTTTAAGGTGTTCATGGGGGTGAAATAGGGGGCCTGTATGGATGAATGCATAATAGAAGTGTTACTTTGCTGAAATCATGCTTTTGTATGGAGCGTTTTGCCGGTCATCAATTTGCTGTTCTAAATGCACTTGCTTATTTGTTTTTTAAGGGTTCGTTTCCAAAAACAAATTTTATTTTTTGTGGGGAAATCACACCTTTACTCTATGTCCGGGAAAATCTTAACAACACAAACAAAGTTTATACACACATATTTTTATATAATATAAAACAAAACATATACGTACAGGAGTAGAGGAGGGAACAGTACAAAATGCACTGGTGGGTAGAATGACCCACTCAATAAATGTGCTCAAATCTTCAAAACTATAGCTTTAATGGAATGATACTTTATCAATTTTTACATAGAACAGCCTAACTCATTATTTTGTAGTACAATAAGACACTAAATAAACCAAAATATGATCAAAATTGAATAAATTTTCATGGCAGTACCTCACATGTAAATAAAAGTGTTCTTAAAATAAACTTTTACCATGCGTTAACATTCGTGGTTTATAATAAATTCACTTCACGTGTATCGCTGACAACAAAACTTGAAGACAGTATCAAAACTTGATGATTCCAAGTATTTTCCAAATAAGGTCTGTATTCACATTAATCCGGACACCTTCAAATCATTGTAACCTTTTGAAATATTGCACGTAGAAATGAAAAATTTCACTGTGGTATAGCTGAGAGTCTATTATGAAAAAGACTATGATTGATGTTTACATTTCATGTTTAGTATTCAAGATGGCGACGAAAGAAAAACAAGTGCGCGAGCGAATTTTGTACGGGCGTACGGCAAATCCTGACTTGTCAATACGGGACCTTGCAAAAACATTGAATTTGCCTAAATCCACTGTTCACGATGTGCTCAAATCATTTTCGGAGCGTTTGACGGTGGAAAGGGGGCCGTTGCCCCCCCCCCCTAAGTTTTGATTTTATTTTTAGAATTTTATTATTTGTTTCAATATATTATTATTTATTTTTTATCTCTAGAAGGTTGCAAGGTAACTTGTTGCAATACAGTTGATGTTACTCCAATACTACTCAATTAAGTCACAATCAAGTCACTGTAACCAAATATGACGATTTTGTGTTGCTTGGGATGTTTGTCAGATTGCTCCTTTGCCTAAATAAAAAAGCCAAATTACGCGAACTTGCCTCGATTTTGTAACAAGTTGTAGCAAAAAAGCGTAAAAAATTGACATCCATGAGAAAAAAGTTGTAATTATATAATAGTTTTTAAATAGTAACGAGTAACAATTTTATTACAATATTTTTCCTTTAACCTAGAACCCAACCTATGTAGCCTAAAGTATCTAAAAACCCCAAGCAGCACACAACAGTCAAAACTGGTTTCAGCAGCTCTATTGTGACTTAATTGAGTCACAGAGCAGTCACCTTTACTGGGTTGAAACAAATGTGCTACTAGGGAAATATCTCTTAATCTGTAATGTTAGCTATTAGATAAGCATTGATTGATTTTTTTCCCCGCTAGCTGAAAGTTGAAGAAGCTATGCTCAATAAAATGTTCAGTTCTTGGTTAATCAAAAAACTGAATATTCAAACCTATGCTATAGCTTTCAGAAGCCAAATACTACTAGATTAAGAAACACAGTTGATAGTTAGAAAAAGGATCAACGAAACATATTTATTTGAACTATTCATGGCATGGGTCAAACCGCCCCGTTACCCCGCTTCCCCCGTTTTAGGGTACTGTAGTTTCGTATTATTGAGAATATATGTTGATCATATCTTACAGTTTGAGTCAGCGTGTGAGAAGCAGAACAGCAAGCTAGTCAGGGCAAGAAGTTGCAGTTGTCTTATCCTATTCAAATAATTTATCCGTTTTTATGAGCATGAGCAGGATAATGAGAATGATTGACCGCCCGAAGTTGTTATTCCGTTACTGCCAGTTCAGCTGTTATTACTCAGAAGATCAACAGATGATGCAAACATGCTCAATGTGTAAAACTGGTGATCTCAAACTAAGGCAATACCGGCGCTGGCCTCGCCCGAATGCAGGTCAAATAAGGAAAGGGTAGGAATGCGTTAACGTTTTATTGGAAGCCGAGACCACCGCCGCACTTCCACGAGAAATCACTGGGATTTTGGATGACAAGATTGGGTGGCAGCAGGGTTCGTTTTGGTAAACAATAAGCTGAATTCACGCTTCGTTTAGTAAAATATTTAAATACTAGTACCGATTTCTGATTCGAACCGATTACAACAGTAAGGATGTAATGGTGTTTTTTCATCGGAAAAACAAGGTGATTTTTTATAATGTTGGAAATCCGATTTGATCTGAGTTAAACCAATAATAAGGATGCTATTGAAGCCACTCACAAAGTGTGATGGTGGTTTTCCGTTAGGAAAACAAGGATAATTTTATGAACACTTTAGAGACGCTTCGTTGTTCTCTTACTGTGCTCACTCGATCACTCGTTACACCGAATTATAGATAACCGAAACAACACGAAACGCGCCATGCTCGATAGGAAAATAGTGCGTAATAAAGCATCGACACAACCTTTCACAGCCGATGCTCGAACCAAACTCTTTTTTCGTAACTTACAATTTTTACTACTGTATTCTACAATCTATTGCACTGCTGTAACTAATAACTGTATCAATCAAGTTGAAGTGTCTAATGATTGAAGTGTTGAAGTGTCTAATAATGGCTAATCCATTAAAAATTGAAATTGAGGGATTTCGTAAAAATAAGAGTCCGTAGATGCATTTTGTGCCTTCTGGAAACTTTATGTTTCTATTGATATCCATGCTCATCGGTTTAATACCAACCGGGAGAGACTTGGCCTTATACAAATGGATTTCATTATCTCCAGTCCGCTCAACCAATCGCAACGTTTTGTGTTAGATTGGACGGATTATTATAATTTGAGATAACTCCATGCAGATGTCTTCCAAGTTTGGCAGATCGACAAGCAATCGGTGGTAGTTTAGAGGAAGACCGGAAGAATAAGCGATGGTTCTGCGCGTGTTTATAAACAGAAGAACCTTCATAACAAAACGAATCATCGGGTAAAATACATACGGTTTTTTTTTTCAATTATAAGCAGTCTAAAGCAGTTATTTGATTCATTTTATCCAGAAGTACCATAAATGGACATTCGAAAGTTTTTCAAAAGTAAGTATAATATTTTCCAGCATGTAATTAAAAAAAAAAACAAGCAAACAAAACAAAACGAATGTTTTTTCATGCAGCTGAAATAACCACGAATAGAAAACTATGCAAAATGGTTGTATTTCTCGAATTTGAACTACAATTTTAATGTAATTCAATGATACACCGTTTTGGTTTCATACTACTCAGATACACATGATTGCTACATATACCGTGTTTCGACAGAACGTGTTTCAGTTGGATCATATCAGATAAATCGGTTCAAATTTCAAAACGCAGATGCAGATGTGTATATAAATTATTTTTAAAATATTGAGGAATAGCTGTTGGAACGCATATGAATTTCTTTTCGTCATTGATGAATAAAATTTCTTAAATGATTTACTAACTACTCGTGTGTTGAGAATGCAAGTAGCGACAATTCAGCACAAAAAACACAGCTTGCTTACATTTGTTACTTACGTCGATTTAAAAGGTTATGTTTGATGTTCCTGTTTAGAAAATATCAGATAAAATAATTATACTAAAGGTGAGCAAAGGGGACACAAACCATAAGCTATAAACCACCAAAACTCAAAATGTATGTTTGTTAAAAGCTAATCACTTATTATTTGAACAACCATTAAAAAAATATAATCTATTCAAACGGTGTGAGCATGGTGAGTAAAAAACGGTGTTTCTTCTGTGTTGCTTTGGGTGAGAGGGTCGCGGATAAAAAGTACATTTTCAGTACAAACTGCAAACAAATTCGGTGGTTATTCTATACAAAAATCCAACATGATCCGTTAAATGTTTGGCATTCAATGTGGTTTGATTTAAAAACATGGGAAAAATCGAAAGTTTTTAAAATCGTTTTTTTTTTTATTCCAGAACAAGCCTAGAATTGTTTAATCTTGTTGCAAGAAACGGACGGGTATTGTCAAATACTTTGGGTGAGAGTAGAGAAGATAATCCACCCGCATTCAGGCGTAATGTCACATAAATGGGGCTCCATTCCCGCTCCATCTGTCGGAACATGAAAATGATCCTACTCTACTGGTCCACCGGGCGTTGTATTGTCCGTTAAGTGTCCGTTAATGTTAATTGTTCAGTATGTGCAACCACTGGTTGGAGACGATGTAATTCTCTCTCTCTCTCTCTCTCTCTCTCTCTCTCTCTCTCTCTCTCTCTCTCTCTCTCTAAAAAAAAAACTCCCCCCCCCCCCTATTTGAAATCCTGGCTACGCCTAT